>PITA01025127.1:0-24967 GCA_004023965.1 Spilogale gracilis
AAAAAAAAATTAAAAAAAAAAGAGACACACACAACCCTTAAAAAGAAATGTACTTAATCTTTACATTATATTTGGGCAGTGAAATTAGAGAGTAGGAGTTAGCATTATTCATCTTTATCAATATCATCCCTAAAAATAGACATTTTAAATAAATACATATGTTTTAAATCAGTCAAACCAATTAGGGTACATCAATACTGACCACAGAGGGAGAGAGGGAATACCATGAAAAACTGTATGCTAACCAATTAGATAACTTAGATGAAAGGGCTAAATTTGTAGAAAGACACAAACTACTGAAGCTAACCAAGAAAACAGACCCATAACAAGTAAAGAGATTGTATTAATATTCAAAAAATTTCCCAGAAAGAATAGCCCAGGCCCAGATAGTTTTACTGGTGAATGCTATCAAACATTTAAAGAATTAATATCAATTCTTCAAAAACTCTCTCAAGTAATCTGAACGAATACTTCCTAACGCATTCTATTGGGTCAATAATACCCTGATACCAATATCGGGAAAAAACATTACATGAAAAGAAAATTATAGACCTGAATCTTTTATGAATATAGACCAAAAAGATCTAAAAAAAATAACAAACATAATGACCAACATATAAAACATATTATACATTATGGCAAAGTAGGATTTATTCCAGGAATTCAAAATTGGTTTAACATTTATAAATAAACCCATGTAATATATCATCTCAATAAAATAAAGGAAATTAATTACATAATCATCTCAATAGAAGCAGAAAAAAAATTTCACAAAATCCAGCATCTTTTCATGATAAAACATTCAGAAAATTAGGAATAAAGGAGAAATTCTGGTGTGATATAGGCTATCCATATCCATGAAAAAAATCCATAGGTAACATTACACTTAATGATGAAATACTGAAGTCTGTCCTTTTAAGATCAAGGACAAGGATGTCTGCTGTTACCATTTTTATTCAACATTGTACTGGAGGTTATAAACAGGCAATTAAGCAAGAAAATTAATAAAATATACCCAGACTGGAGGGAAACAATACAAATATCTGTATTTGCAGATGGCATTATCATGTATATAAAAAATTCTAAGATATCAACTAAAAACCACTAGAACTGGGGCACCTGTGTGGCTCCGTCTGTTAAGCGTCTGAATCTTGATCTCAGCTCAAGTCTTGATCTTAGGGTCATGAATTCAAGCCCCACATCAGGCTCCATGAAAACCAAACCAAATAAAAAACCCACTAGAACTAATAAACCAGTCAAGCTTACAAGATCAACACACAAAATTACATGCTATTTCTATACCCTAGGAATGAATAAACTGAAATAGGAATTAAGAAAACACTTACATCTAAATTAGCACCAAAAATAAGAAACTGCTTAGGAATAAATTTAACAAAAAAAAGAATACAAAACTCATATTGTGAAAACTGTAAAACATTATTGAAAGAAATTAAAGGACACCTAAAAGGAAAGACACTCCATGTTTATAGATCAGAATAGTTAATATTGTTAGGTTGGAAATATTTCCCAAACTGATGTATATGTTCAATGCAATCCCTAGCAAAATCCCAGATCCTTTTTTTTGGCAGGAATTGACAAGTTGATTCTAAAATTTATATGAAAATATAACAGATCCATAAAAGTCAAAACAACCTTAAAAATAAGAAAGTTGGAAGCCTTAAACTTTCTAATTTTGAAACTTACTTTAAAAACTAATAATCAGGATAGTGTGCCTGGGTGGCTCAAGTGGTTAAGCATCTAACTTCAGCTCAGGTCATGATCTCAGAATCCTGGGATGGAGTCCCAAGTTGGGCTTCCTGCTCAGCAGAGAGTCTGTTTCCCCCTCCTCCCCTCCCCTTGCTTATGTGCTCTCTGGTTCTCTCTCTCTCTCTCTCTCTCTCTCTCTCTCTCTCTCTCTCTCTCTCTCACACACACACACACACACACACACACACACAAATAAATAAATAAAATATTTTCAAAAAGATAGTGTGGTACTGGCATAAGGATACCACAGATCCATGGACAGAACTGAGAGTTCAGAGCATAAATTTTTTGTCAGTTAATTTTCAACAAAGGTACCAAGACAATTCAGTGAAAATAATCTTTTCAACAAATGGTGCAGGAAAAACTGGGTAGCTACATGCAGAAGAATTTAGACCCTTATCTCATATCACATACAAAAATTAACTCAAAATGGATCATAGGCCTAAATGTAAGATCTAAGACAGTATAATTCTTAGCATAAAATATAGGAATAAATCTTTGTGACTTTGGTTTAGACAAAATATCTTAGATATGACATTAAAAGTACAAGCATCAAAAAATAAATTGAATTCCATGAAGATGGAAGAATTTGTGCTACAAATAAAGCCATCAAAAAAGTAAAAAGATAACCCACAGAATGGGAGAGAATTACTTATAAATCACATATCTGATAAGGGAATTGTATCTAGGCTATATAAAGAATTCTTACGATAATAAAATACAAATAACCCAATTAAAAAGTCAGTAAAGTATTTGAACAGACATTTCCTCAAATGGATATACAAATAGTCAATAACCATGTGAAAAGACACAACATTAATAGCCATTAAAAAATGAAAATCACAAGATACCATTTCATATCCACTAGGATGCCTATAATTAAAGACATGATAACAAATTTTGATGAGAATGGAGAAAAACTGAAGCCTTCACACACTGTTGGTGGTAATGTAAAATGGTACAGCTGCTTTGGAGAACAGTTTGGCAGTTCCTTAAAAGGTTAAACATAGAATCGCCATATTGCTCAGCAATTTCATTTCTAAGTATATAGTTAAAGGAGGTGAAAATATACATCTACTCCCCAAAAAAAGAAAATGTGTGTCCACACACAGAAAATATACAAGAATGTTTATAGCATCATTATTCTTAATAGCCAAAAAATAAAAACAATTCAAATGACCATCAACTGAGGAATAGATAAAATGTATATACAATTGAATCTTACTGGGTAATGAAAAGGAATGAAGTAATGATAACATGCTACAATATAGATAAATGTTGGAAACATTCTGCTAAGTGAAAGAAACCAGTCTTGAGAAACCACACAGTGAATAATTCCATTTATATGATATTTCCAGAAGAGGCAAATTCATAGACACAGAAAACAGGTTTGCAGTTTTTAGGGGATAAGATAATGGTAATAGCTGCACAACTCTGAATATATTAAATACTATTGAATTATACACTTTAAATCAATGACATATATGGTATATAAATTGTATCTCAATAAAATCATTTAAAACTCAGTCATTTGACATCACCACAGAAAGTGAATTGATAGATTTTCCACATGGTATATGTTTGCTCATCGCAATCATAGATCTAGATTATGTGCCAAATATATTATTCTTAAAGTGAGTCATCTTAGATATACCATGCAGGTTGGGCAATTGTTAGTCTCATTTAACCCAGAGTCCTTCTGATTTAAGCCTCCATCACCAGGCTCACATTTTAGATGCTTTTGGTTTTAAGTGCCATAAGATATCTTGAAGTGGCATCAGGTCATCCTAGTCCTCACCATGTTAGCCTTATATTCCCTCATGGACATATGGTGTTATTTTGGGAATTCCTTTTTCATAACAGGAATGGATAATTTTAAAGCTGAGCTACCAAAATTTTTATACTCAGGGAAGTGATTAGGATAAGTAAGTAAAAGCAAACTGGTATTTGTGGTCTTTGTTGACATGACAATCATCTGCCATTAAAATGGAAACATGGATTCATGTTTTAAGACTAATTCAAGTTAGTATTTCCCTCAATAAAGTTAAATTCATCTTTCCACTACACAACCTTGTTCTGTGTGCAAGGAATTGTCTCAACAGATAACTACAAAACACCATAACTGGAATAATAAAAGATTCAATAACAAGCAGTCTGGTCCAACTGAGCTTAACAAATTGCATTACCTTTAGAGCAACAAACTGTCAGAGACTAATAATTCATCTGCAATTAAAAAAAGCACTTTCTTTTTTACTGAGTTACAGCCTAAAGGCACACTTTACAGAAGTGGGAAAGGAATAAATGCAGGGAAATCAGTTTAGAAATCCTCTCTCCTCTGACTTCTTTAAAATAAATTCTCTCACTGAAACCTACCATTATTTCCTTACCTTACTGTTTTCTTCTCCTCCAGACCATAGTTTTTTCACAAAAATACAGATGTATTTCTTATGTGAAACAGGTTTGTTACTTGAACTTGACTTGTCTATCTATCTGCTTTGGGGAACTCCAGAACGCATGGATCTATTTTTGTGGCTCAATCTGCACATGTTCCTCTGGACACTAAGGGGGACATGAGTATATAGGAAATGCTGTCAAGTTCCCTACGTACTTGAGTTTGAATGCTTCAGGGAGGTAGTGATTGCTATTGCTCACATCTTTAGAAAGTATAACTGCTCACTCTGAGCCAAGGTATTATTAATGCCTTAAAGAATAATATTGATTTGTATAGCAATTCAAAATTTAAGGCAAATAATTTAATGTTTTGCTTCTCTAAAAAAAATAGAAAGAAGAATATGACCTTGTATACTGTCACATAGGCTCCTTCAGTTTGAAAAAGCAAAAGCTGTCATTCTGGGAAGGAAAGGAAAGAATGAAATAAAAATATACTGAGCACTACTGTGTGTCATATACCATACTAGGTGCTTTACTTTATAATTGTGTTACAGTATAACTGTACAGTCTCCAGTCAAATTGCCTCAGTATGAGTCCTGCCTGTGTCATCTGTCAGCACTTGGCTTTGGGCAAGTTATTTAATCTCTTTTTGTCTGATATTTTATCATTTGTAAATGAGATAGCAACAGTATCTTTCTCCTCTAGGTACTATTACATAAGGCACTCCATAAATACAAAGCACTTAGAATCACACCTGGTGGGGCGCCTGGGTGGCTCAGTTGGTTAAGCGACTGCTTTCAGCTCAGGTCATGATCCTGGGGACCCGGGGTCGAGCCCCACATCGGGCTTCCTGCTCGGCGGGAAGCCTGCTTCTCCCTCTCTCAGTCCCTCTGCTTGTGTTCCCTCTCTAGCTGTGTTTCTCTCTGTCAAATAAATAAATAAAATCTTAAAAAAAAGAGTCACACCTAGTATACAGTAAGTAGTCAAGAAATATTAATTGCTATCGCACTTATAATCACACCTGGTATACAGTAAGTAGTCAAGAAATATTAATTGCTATCATCATCATCATCTAACTCTTCTAAGAGTAGTGCTGAATAAAACTGCTTGCAGATAAGTACTGGGCCCCAAAGAGGTTAACCAAGTTGTCCCAAGATCACATAGTTAAAAAGTGGTAGGGTGAAATTCAAAATCAAGTCTTTTGGACTCCAAAATCATGTTCTTTCCACTTTATCACGCCATTAGGAGTCCCAAGAACTCTGGGTGGGAAATTCAGGCACTACTAAAACACAAAAATCAACCTCACCCTCTCGGGTTATAGGTAAGGGGCTGGTACAAGGAGGAGCCTACATAACCTGATTAGTTCTCCTTGCTGTAACTGTATCTACTTCCCTCTCTAATTCTGCCCATTATTTTCAAGGTTGGGTACCCTCTAATTGTGTGTGCTTTACTTATACACCTTCTGGTCTTAGCCAAACATCCCAAATTATGAACTAAGCCAGTATCAGATTTTCTCATATGGATTTCTGTTGAGCCTGGCACAAAGACAAAAAAAGGAGATGAGAGAATGGAAGAGGAGGGGAGGAGAGGAAAAAGACAATGAAGGTATAAGTATATTAATATATTTATAATATAAAAATATGGATATCAATGCTGTTATAATAATAAGAATATTATTTTAATGGTATAAAACTAATCACTAGAACAGAAACTGTTAACAGTCATTGCCTCTGGAGAATGAGACTAAGCTGTAGTTTTTTTCCTTTTGTACCCTGCTCCAATTGCATTCTTTTTTGTTATTTTTATGTTTGCTTGTTTGTTCTTTTGTTTTAACCAAGGACAAGCATTGCATCTATAATTTGGGAAGGAAATGGTTTAGATAAGCAAGCAATAAATAATTTAGTGGGTAGGTAGGCAAATAGATGAGTATGTGGATACATGGATGGATGGATGGATGGATGGATGGATGGATGGATGGATGGATGGATGGACAGAAAGATGGGTGAATGAATGATGGATCATCTACAAGGTAAAATGCTGTGTAGCAGTTGGGAAGAGTGAAGTAGGGATAAATTCAAAGTATGTTGTTGTTAAAGAGGCACAAGCTTGTAGAACACTATAGAAACAAAGCTATTTTCAATATAATTTCTTTTTTATTAACATATAATGTATTATTTGTTTCAAGGGTACAGGTCTGTGATTCATCAGTCTTACACAACTCACAGCACTCACCCTAGCACATACCCTCCCCAAAGTCCATCACCCAACCACCCTATCCCTCCCCCCTAATCCCCTATAGCAACCCTCAGTTTGTTTCCTGAGACCAAGAGTCTCTTAAGGTTGTCTCCCTCTCTGGTTTCATCTTGTTTCATTTTTCCCCTCCCTTCCCATACGATCCTCTGTCTTGTTTCTCAAATTATTTTTGTGTCTAAATTTTATTTCCAATATAATTTAGACACAAAAAGTAATATCTGCTAATTATTATATATTTGGAACAGAAGAACATACAGTAAGGAGTGTCATCCTCCGTGAATGTATGCACATGTGTGCATGTGTATTACAAACATATGCATATATTTTTATATATGTATATTATAAACACGTACATACATTTTTATATATAAATTCTCAGAAGAAAGAAGGTTGAGTCCAAAGCTAAATGGATTCTATATTTTGAAAGACATTACCAAATTTTCTCCAATAAGCCCAATAACAATTTATACTCCCACAAATAGCATGAGAGTGCTTATTAACTTCAAAACCCCAACCAACATTGATATATTGTTTTAATTTGTATTTACATTTCCAATTATGATGAGATAGAGCATCTTTTCACATATTTATTGACTACTTATATTTCCTTTTTCTGTAAATAGCTTTGTTTATATCTTTTGTCCTATTTTCCATTCACGTATTTAGTTTCTGAAATGCTTTGTAATAAAATTATACCTTTGTCTATTATATGTTATAAATATTTTTACCAGTAAAAAGTGTTACAGTCAAGGACTATTCTAAAATGTTCTGAATGTCAAAAAATATTAACTTCCAAGTAGGATGAATGTTCATTCTAAAAATGAAAGCACTAAAATCCAGGTGTCTGATGCATTCTTCTGAAAAAACACAGGAAGTTCTTTTTTGTCAAAAAAGAAAAGAATACAGCTTATGAAAATTGCCATCTTCAATATACCAACTATTTACACATTGTTTTGACAACCATTAAGCCAAAAGAATTTGCAGGGATGGGATGGACCCACATGCAATACTTCAGTGCCTGGCACGAAAGCTGAACCACTTACAGAGTGTACTTAAATTGAGGACTTCTTTTGTTCCTCACATTCCTTTGCCATGAATGGACAGGAAGGTACTTGTTTGGTAAATTGTTCTAGCAACAAAAGACTGCACATTTCTTATTTACAGTAAATGGCTAGCACCTGGAATCAGTCTGTTAGACAACATTGCTCTGAATGCAATGAACTGAATGGTATTTCAACCCCATCCTAGCCCTTCATCCTTGAAATGACTTAGTGGTTTTTCACTCAGTTTCAAAAGTATGGATTTGAACTGGCATATTCCTCAAGACTCCCAAAAATACCCTGGGAAGTCTGGGACAGTCTCAATCCCAGGACTAGAAGGAAATATGTCAAGACTACTCTGGAGTATGTTTCACTGGATGGAATAATGGCCTCCAGGCAGTAGTGTGCTGGTGAACATTAACAAACCAGGTCTCCAAGGAGAACAGACACTCTGGTTGATAGACTTTGCCTATTTTTGTAGTGTAAGTACTCCCATCATAGCTGTTTCAGTCTACCAATGTTATTTCAGTTAGCACAGCATTGAGAAGAAATGTACACAATCACTTTTTTTCTATTTTTTAAAATTTAATTCCAGTGTAGTTAACATACAATGTTATATTAGTTTCAGGTATAAAATATAGTGATATGGCAATTCTGTATATCACCAAGTACTCATCACAACAATACACAATCAAGCCTTATTAGCCAAAACAAGCTGCCTCCTGCAGACTACTACCCTTAACCCTGTTTTTCAAGCCTAAAAGTATATTTTCGACTACTCCACAAGCAAACAGTTCCCTGGAACCAAAGTATATTCAGAATGCGATGACTTCTACCAAGCAGCCTGGGAAAATGCCCTGGATGGCAGACCATGTTGCCAAATTCTAGGGCTCACACTACTGCTATTGCCTTCAGTCTAGAAAAGTATGAAATAGTCTTAATAGATTATAGCATACTTCCCTTACTATATTAAAGTAAATTATTATCAATAGATTATTGTAGGCTATGCCCAAATGCAAACAACATTGCAATGTAAAGGCAGTTTTTAAACTTTACAAAAATAAAACATTTTTAAAAGCTTACAAAGTTTCAATCAAACTGAAAGTTGTGACACATAATTTGATGATCAATTTTGACTTAGAAGGCTACCATTAAAAAAAACAATCAGATACTATGGGTGGAAGCTCAATACAAAATTCCAGGATCTTATTTCCTTAAGAAATACATAAAGCAGGTCATAGAAAACTTATCTTCTCATCTCAGCAAGAGACATCTGCATATTCCTTAGCTATATTTTTGCCCATTGACTAAATAACCATGGCACATTTTTTGAGTGAGTTTGTCCTTTGAGATCCATTGGTTCTCCCAACTATCCTTACATAGCTAATTTGAGCATAACACTGAGGTCAAAATTACAGTTAGAGCCCATGTAGGCCATTGAAACTTTCTCTGTAGCATAGCCATGGACCAAAATTCTCATCTTCACCATTGTCTCTGAGGCATTACATTGGTCCTTAGGGAAGTACAGTGACTGAAAAGCTCAAATTCAATCCAGGTACTAGTGAAAAAAAAGTATCATCTCTATATAAAAAAAACACATGTTAGTGATCCTAAGTGTGCAAAATGGTATTGGTTATTGTAGTTTTGAAAAAGGACAGGAAATGTGGACAGGGTTTGCTATATGACTTAGAGCCCTCAAGTATGAGTCAAAGCTGAAGCAAACATCTTTCTTTCATCAGGATATATTCACAGTCCCCTTTGTTGTCCTATAAAAATATTACAGCAAGACCAGGAGAGAGAAGAATGTCAATGCACCTGCCATAAGAGACCCATCAAAGACACATACTCAATATTGCAATTAAAGAAGTTTAAATATTATAAGGCAGCCTGCTTACATTCCCAGATTCTTCAAAATGTGTTTCTTTTGTGGGGCACCTGAGTGGCTCAGTTGGGTGTCTGCTTTAGGCTCGGGTCATGATCCCAGGGTCTGGAACTGAGTCCCGCATAGGGCTCCTTGCTCATTGGGTAGCCTGCTTCTCCCTCCTCCTGCTGCTCTCCCTGCTTGTGCTTTCCCCCTCTCTCTCTCTGACAAATACATAAATATTTTTTTTAAAAATGTATTTTTGTAAGGAACTGAAGTGCACATAAACATAACCTAGCAATTGTAATCAAGACTTCTTGCATGATACACCTCTCTCTAGAGATCAAGATACTCTAGATGACATGATTTCATTAGCTGAACCTGCATAATGTTTGGTACTAGGTCAGAGGATCTTTACAACAGGAGAACTAAGACATGACTAATTTAAGTGGGTCCCTAAGGAAATTACAATAAGTCAAGTGAAAAATAACGTAACCAAATTCAAATCTCTTGAATCACACTTTATCCATTGACAACATATGACAAATCTCTTGAGTAATGTTCATAGTCCATCTCACTAATGGGTCATATACCTCTTCCTTTTCCTTCTGTTCCCTTCCTTACTGTATTTCTTCCACTTTTGGAAAGAAAACAAATTATGAATCTCCTTAATTGTTCCAAATGACTAGCAATATATTTGCTTTATTAAAATTGGATATATTAAATATATATTATATTAGATATATATTATATCCAATATATATCCATATATATTAATATATATTAAATTGGATATAATAAAGCAATATATTTGCTTTATTAAAATTGGATATATTAAAATGGAACCATAAAGTCAACCCAGTCAGAATCTCTTGAGATACTTATTGTTTAACAACAATGAGCTGGTTTTAAAAATTTCACAGAGGGGGCGCCTGGGTGGCTCAGTCATTAAGCATCTGCCTTCAGCTCAGGTCATGATCTTGGAGTCCCAGGATGGAGTCCTGCATCGGGGGGCTCCCTGATCGGCTGGAAGCCTGCTTCTCCCTCTCTCACTCCCCCTGCTTGTGTTTCCTCTCTAGCTGTGTTTCTCACTGTCAAATAAATAAATAAAAATATTTTTAAAAAATAAAAGTTATACAGAATACAAATAGATTATTCCATATCAAGGCTATTAAACACAGCCCAATAGCCAAGCACAGGCACTAAATTGACTAGCAAAAAATAACCAACTACTTATTATTACTTTCTTTTTTTTTTAGATTTTATTATTTATTTGACAGAGACAGATACAGCAAGAGAGGGAACGCAAGCAGAGGGAGTGGGAGAGGGATAAGCAGGCCTCCCACCAGGCAGGGAGCCTAATGTGGAGCTCGATCCTGGCACTCCAAGATCATGATCTGAGTGGAAGGCAAATGCTTAACAACTGAACCACCCAGGTGCCCTTATTATTGTTTTCCAAGTTAACCTCATCATCTCTTTTCCCATTGCTTTTAATGCATGTCATTTTGTGCTCTTAAAACTTTTCATAGCTTCCAAATGTCTTATTTTTTATTTTATTTAAATTTAAGTTAGTTAGCATATAGTGTATTATTAGTTTCAGGAGTAGAATTTAACAATTCACCAGGTGCATATAACACCTAGTACTCATGACATCAAATGCCCTCCTTAATGCCCATCACCCAATTATTCCATCCCCAACTGTCTTTAAATTAAAGACTACAATCCTTAATTGTGGTTTGTAAGGCCCCTCACAATATGACTCCTGCCCTACTCTACAGTCTCACCTACAACTAAACTCCTCAGTTTCTTATGCTTCAGCCACACTGATCTTCATAAGCCCCCTAGAATATGTTATGTTCTTTCTCAACTACAGGATCCCACACATGTTCCTGGATAACTTTTTAGAATGTCAGTACTTCACCTGGCTAACTTTTCTCATCTTCTAAGTCTCACATAAATATATAATTCCTCCTGAGTGTTTCCTTTGATTTGTAGGTCCAACTTTAAAGTTTCTATTGCAGTTGTACCTCCCAATGATAATGTCCAGCACACATTCAAATATTTCTTCACCGTTAATCTTTATTTTTATATCTTCTTCTCCATAGTATTTAATACAGTATTATGCATACAGCAAGTGGTCAATAAATATACACTTATTGGTAATAAATACATGCTTATTGGTAATACTTGGACATCCCACATAGCTAATAATCTTTAATAATTTTTCTTGGATAGTAATATAAATAACTGCTCCATGGTTTGCATATCATATCCAAAGCCTAAGTTAAGTGAAATTCTGTAATAAAATTTTAGTATTATTTCTACCTCTGAATAGGTACAGTGAACATGTTTTCATAATCCTATATTTACAGCTTATAATTGATCTACTAACACTCTGGAGAACTTTGTAACTTCTAGTTCTGTACTGTTGCTGTACGTAAAAGATACTCATTAAAACAAGGCCCATACTTTAGGCAGTTTTCCATTGTTAGGTTTTGTATCAAAAATACCTCTTGGAAACAAATTATGGTTTTCTACATAAATCATGGACTGGCAACACTAATTTTCTGTCTTTTAGTTAGCTCTGTAGATAATGATTTAAGATGTGTTGTTTTATACTATTCTCCATTTTTCTGTTGCTTTTAATTTTAAAGAGGATTTCTATCATCTCATTCCTCCCTTTGCTCCCAACCGTCTTGTACTGCATGTCATCAAAAGGGTTCTGTTTGCATTTTTTTTATACTCTCTTACTACTGGTCTCTTAACATCAGTTTTCTTTCCCAGATGTCATTCTCATGGACTTCTAATCATAGCATTTCTATTAACATACACATGAGTCTGGTCAACATTTAAAAAGACAAACACAACACACAAAATAATTTACATTCTCATACAGAGATAAATGGATAATCTAAAGACTCACTTATCAGCATCACTTGTTAGGTGTCATAGAAATTCCTTCAATCTGAAGTATATTGAGAAATAAACAGGCTTTTATTTTTGCTCAATTCACTGAGTATTTCTACCAACCTCTTTAAATGATTACATATATACTAAAACTGTGGAAATTCTTTAAAAATTCTATCTGGGTTTAAGAGATTCTTCAAGGTAGAAATAAACATATAGAATGGATTTTTAAATCAATAATTCTCCTGCATGGATTTGCACATTCATTTAAACTATTGCTATACACTATGCATACATTATTCTTCCAGACCCTATGGAAAACAAGAAAATTATGGCATAGTCCCTGCCCTCAAAGTCATTTCAATTAAAATATGCACTATCTCCTCACCCACTTCTATTACTATCTTCAAAAATGACTCATCAGCTCTCTTCTGCTAAAGCTTCTACAAACGAAATCTGCCTTGTAAATCTACTTCAACTCACTACTCCCTCAGCCTTTTTTTTTTAAGATTTTATTTATTTGACAGCGAGAAACATAGCAAGAGAGGGAACACAAGCAGGGGGAGTGAGAGAGGGAGAAGCAGGCCTCCCGCCGAGCAGAGAGCCCGATGTGGGACTCCATCCCGGGTCTCCGGGATCATGACCTGAGCTGAAGGCAGTCGCCCAACCAACTGAGCCACCCAGGAGCCCCTCCCTCAGCCTTTATAAATACATTTTCTTCAGTATTTCCTGAATGACTTTCACATGTGTATGCTATCAATAATTTTTAAGAATGTTAGGAAAGAAAAGGGAGCAAGATGGCAGAGAAGTAGGAGACCTAAATATCATTGAGTCCCAGGAGGTCAGCTGGATGGTTATCAAACCAGTCGGAACACCTACATACTCAACAGGAGATTGAAGAGAAGAAGAGCAGCAATTCTAGGAACAAGACAAGTGACCACATTCTGGAAGGTAGGATGTGCAGAGAAGTGAATCAGAGGCCACATCTGGGAGGACAGAACGCAGTGGGAGGGATCAGCTCCCAGCCAGCAGTAGAGCAGCAGAGCACAAAATTGGAACCTTTGGAAGTCTGCTCCACTGAGGGATGTCACCCCAGAGGCTAAGCAGAGGATGGAGTCCTTGCTGGGACAGTGTGGTCTCAGGACCCACGGGGTCAAAGAAGGACCTGGGGTGCCTAAGCAGGGCAGAGCTCCAAGATGTTGGAGCAGGGATGCCAACTACAGGGACAAAGCCACAGAGTGGGCTCTCAGCTAAGGGTTACCTTAAACCATGATCCAAGGCACAGTCAGGCCACTGCTCTTCAAGCAGGGACCCCATAGCTGGCAGATCTGGGGAGACCCCCTCCTTCCTCAACCAGGAGGAGCAGAACAGGAGCACACTGAAGGAATCTGCTGGGTTTGGAGGCTCCAAACAGGTCCATGCACCAGAGATAGAAACGCTTGGTCACAGACTGTGTGAACACAAAGTGCAGCCAGAGACCAGGGAAACAGGCATGATTGACTGTTTTTTCTCTGGGAACGCAGTGAGATGTGGGGTCCCAGGCTCCTGACTCCTCTGGGCCAGAGACTGGGAGGCTGCCATCTTCAGTCCCGTCCTCCAAAGCTGTATGGAACGTGTTCAGGGAACAAAAGCTACCAAAAGCAAACCTGAGCAGATTGCTTAGCCAGGCCCCTGGCAAGGACAGGGCAGTTCCGCCTCAGGCAAAGACATCTGAGAATCACTACAACAGGCCACTCCCCCAGAGGGTCAGTGAGACCATCCAGCCAAGATGAACTTCACTGACCAAGGAGAACTGTGGAACGTCAGACCTAGGGCAAGGCATCATGTAGAATTCATGGAATGGCTTTTTCCCCATGATTCTTTATTCTTTCAAAGTTAAAATTTTTTTAATTTGATTTTTTCTTATTCTTTTATAATTTTTTCTCTTTCCTATTTTAACTTTTTTAAACTATTTTATCAATAACTTTCTAAAAATTTTCAATTTTCATTGTTTTAGGCATATTCTATCCTTCATTGTATTTAAACTTATTTTTTGTATGCATATAGGTTTTTCTTTCTTTAAAACTTTGAGATACAGTTTCTTCTAATAGATAAAAATATACCCTAAATCTAGCCATGTCTTTGTTCTAGTCTCCATCCTCATCACATTCTTTCCTTTTTTTCCAACCAACTTATCTTACCAATTCCTTCTTTAGAATATTTTTTAAATTTTCATCTTTACAGTCATATTCCATTCCTTCATCGTGTATACCCTTATTTTTGTACCCATATAAGTTTTTCCTTATTTAAAATTTCGGGAGGAAGTTTCTTCTAACATACCAAAATATACCCAAATTTTATATATATATATATATATATATATATATATATATATATATATATAGAGAGAGAGAGAGAGAGAGAGAAATAGATATAGACATATAGATATATAGATTTTTTTCCTTTCTTCTCCCCCAGTTTCAGGTCTCTTCTGATTTGCTTAATGTATATTTTTCTGGGGTCATTGCTACCCTTTAAGTATTTTCTTCTCTCATTCACCTATTATAACTTGGATAAAATGACAAGGTGGAAAACCTCATCGCAAAAAAAAAAAAAAAAAGAGGCAGCACCAATGGCTAGGGACCTAGTCAATACTGACATTAGTAATATGTCAGAACTAGAGTTCAGAATGATGATTATCAAGGTGTTAGCTGGGCTCGAAAAAAGCATGGAAAATATTAGAGAATCCCTTTCTGGAGAAACAAAATTCTTTCTGAAGAAATGAAAGAACTAAAATCTAACCAAGTTGAAATCAAAAAGCTATTAATGAGGTGCAATCAAAAATGGAGGCTCTTACTGCTAGGATAAATAAGGCAGAAGAGAGAATTAGTAATATTGAAGACCAATGATGGAAAATAAAGAAGCTGAGAAAAAGAGACAAACAACCATGAGGTTGTACCATGAGGGGGGAATTCAAGAGATAAGTGATACCATAAGATGAAACAATATTAGAATAATTGGGATCCCAGAAGAAGAGATAGAAAGGAGCAGAAGGTATATTGGACCAAATTATAGCAGAGATTTTCCCTAATTTGGCAAAGGGAAAAAGTATCAAAATCCAGAAGGCACAAAGGACCCCACTCAAAATCAATAAAAATAGGTCCACACCCTGTCATCTAATGGTAAAACTTACAAGTCTCAGTGACAAAGAGAAAATCCTGAAAGCAGCTTGGGAGAAGAGGTCTGTAACATACAATGGCAGAAATATTAGATTGGCAACAGACCTATCCACAGAGACCTGGCAGGCCAGAAAAGATTGGCATGATATATTCAGAGTAATAAACAAGAAAAATATGCAGCCAACAATTATATATCCAGCTAGGCTGTCATTGAAAAAGGAGAAATAAGCTTCCAGAACAACAACAAACAAACAAACAAACAAAAACAAACTAAAAGAATTTGCAAACAACAAACCAGCCTGAAAGGGGTCCTCGCAAAGAGAGAGCCTAAAAGTAACAGACCAGAAAGGAACAGAGAAGATATACAGTAACAATCACCTTACAAACAATACAGTGGTACTAAATTCATATCTTGCAATAGTTAGCCTGAATGTAAATGGGCTAAATGCCTCAATCAAAAGACACAAGGTATCAGAATGGATAAAAAAAATAAGACCCATTGATATGCTGTTTCCAAGAAACTCATTTTAGACCCAAGGACACCTCCAGATTTAAAATGAGGGGGTGGAAAACAATTTACCATGAAATGTACATCAAAAAAAAGCTGAGGTGGTAATCCTTATATCAGACAAATTAGATTTTAAGCCAAAGACTATAGTAAGAGATGAGAAAGGATACTATATCACACTTAAAGGATCTGTCCAACAAGAAGATAAAACAATTTTAAATATCTATGCCCTTCACATGAGAGCAGCCAATTATGTAAATCAATTAATAACTAAATCAAAGAAACAAATCAACAATAATACAATAATAGTAGAGGACTTTAACACCCCCCTCACTGAAATTGACAGATCATCTAAGCAAAAGATCAGCAAAGATATAAAGTCTTTAAATGACACACTGGACCAGATGGACATCACAGATATATTGAGAACATTCCATCCCAAAGCAACAGAATACACATTCTTCTCTAGAGGACATTGAATATTCTTCAGAATAGAGCACATCCTGGATCACAAATCAGGTCTCAACCAGTACCAAAAGATTGGGATCATTCCTTGAATATTTTCAGACCACAATGTTTTGAAACTAGAACTTAACCACAAGAAGAAAGGTGGAAAGAACTCAAATATATAGAGGCTAAAGAGTATCCTACAAAAGAATGAATGGGTCAATCAAAAATTAAAGAATAATTTTAAAAATTCATGAAAACAAACAAAAGTAAAAACAAAACTGTTTAAAATCTTTGGGACACAGCAAAGGCCGTACTGAGAGGAAAGTATACAGCAACACAAGCCTTTCTCAAGAAACAAGAAAGGTCTCAAGTACACAACCTAAACCTACACCTAAAGGAGCTAGAGAAAGAACAGCAAAAAATGTCTAAACCTAGCAGGAGAGGAGAGATAATAAAAATCAGAGCAGAAATCAATAAAATAGAAACCAAAAGAACAGTAGAACAGTTCAACAAAACTAGGAACTGGTTCTTTGAAAGTATTAACAAGATTAATAAACCCCTGGCCAGACTTATCAAAAAGAAAAGAGAAAGGACCCAAATTAATAAAATCATGAATGAAATAGGAGAGATCACAACCAACACCAAAGAAATAAAAACAAGTATAGGAACATATTATGAGCAGCTATACACCAGCAAATTTGACAATCTGGAAGAAATGGATGCATTTCAAAAGACATATAAACACCAAAACTTAACCAGTAAGAAATAGAGAACCTGAACAGGCCCATAACCGGTAAAGAGATTGAAGCAGTCATCAAGAACACTGAAAAAATAAAATAAATTTAAAGTAAAAAAAAAATCTTCCAACAAAATGAGCCCAGTGCAAGACAGCTTCCCAGGGGGGATTCTAACAAACATTTAAAGAAGAATTAATGCCTATTCTCCTGAAATTGTTTCAAAAAATAGAAATGGAAGGAAAACTTCCAAAATTCATTTTATGAGGCCATCATTACCTTTATTCCAAAACCAAAGACCCCATCAAAAAGGATAATTACAGACAACTATCCTTGATGAACACAGATGCAAAAATTCTCACCACAATACTAGTCAATAGGATCCAACAGTACATTAAAAGGATTATTCACCATGACCAAGTGGGACTTATTCGTGGGCTGCAAGGTGGTTCAACATCCACAAATCAATCAATTTGATACAGTACATTAAAAAAAGAAAGAACAAGAACCATATGATCCTCTCAATAGATGCTGAAAAAGTGACAAAGTACAGCATTCTTTCTTGATCAGAACTCTTCACAGTGTAGGAATAGAGGGTACATACCTCAATATCATAAAAGCCATCTACAAAAAAACCCACAATGAATATCATTCTCAATAGGGAAAATGGAAAGCTTTCCCCCTAAGTTCAGGAACGTGAAAGGGCTGTCCACTGTCACCACTGCTATTCAACATAGTACTAGAAGTCCTAGGCGCAGCAATCAGACAACCAATAAATAAATTAATTAATTAATTAATTAATTAATTAATTAATAATTAATAAATAAATAACACCCGAATCAGCAAAGAGGAGTCAAACACTTATTCTTTGCAGATGATATGATGCTTTCTGTGGAAAACCCAGAAGACTCCACTCCAAAACTGTTAGAACTCATATAGGAATTCAATAGAGTGTCAGAATATAAAATCAATGTACAGAAATCAGTTGCATTTCTATACACCAACTGTAAGCAGAAGAAAGAGAAATTAAGGAGCCAATACCATTTACAATTACACCCAAAACAATGAGATACCTAGGAATAAACCTAATCAAAGAGGCAAAGAATCTGTACTCAGAAAACTATAAAGTACTCATGAAATAAATTGAGGGAGACACAAAGAAATGGAAAAACATTCCATGCTCATGGATTGGAAGAACAAACATTGTGAAAATGTCTATGCTACCTAAAGCATCTACACATTTAATGAAATCTCTATCAAAATACCATCTATTTTTTTCAAAGAAATGGAACAAATAATCCTAAAATTTATAGAAAACCAGAAAAGACCCAGAATACCAGAAGAATGTTGAAAACGAAAACCAAAGTTGGTGACATTGCAATTCCTGACTTCAAGCTCCAGTACAAAGCTGTCATCATCAAGACAGTATGGTACTGGCACAAAAACAGACACATAGATCAATGAAACAGAATAGAGAGCCCAGAAATGGACCCTCAACTCTATGGTCAACTTATCTTCAACAAACAGGAAAGAATGTCCAAGGCAAAACACAGTCTTCTCAACAAATGGTGTTGGGAACATTGGACAGCCACATGCAGAAGAATGAAACTGGATGATTTCCTTACACCACACACAAAAATAGACTCAAAATAGATGAAAGACCTCAATGTGAGAAAGGAATCCACCAAAATCATTGAGGAGAACACAGGAAGCAACTTCTTCCTAATAACATCACCAAAGGCAAAGAAAACAAGGGGAAAATGAACTATTGGGACTTCATCAAGATCAAAAGCTTTTTCACAGCACAGGAAACAGTCAACAAAATCAAAAGACAACTGACAGAATAGGAGAAGATATTTGCAAATGATATATCAGATAAAGGGCTAATATCCAAAATCTATAAAGAATTTGTCAAACTCCACACCCAAAGAATGAAAATTCCAATCAAGAAATGAGCAGAAGATACTTCTGCAAAGAAGACATCCAAATGGCCAACAGACACATGAAAAAGTGCTCCACGTCATTCTGCATCAGGGAAATACAAATCAAATCCACAGTGAGATACCACCTCATACCAGTCAGAATGGCTAAAATTCATAAGTCAGAAAAGAACAGATGTTGGCGAGGATGTGGAGAAAGAGGAACCCTCCTACACTGTTGGTGGGGATGCAAACTGGTGAAGCCACTCTGGGAAACAGAATGGAGGATCCTCAAAAAGTTCAAAATAAAGCTACCCTATGAACCATCAATTGCACTACTGGGTATTTACCCTAAAAATACAAATGTAGTGATCCAAAGGGGCATGAGAACCTGAATGTTTATAGCAGAAATGTCCACAATAGCCAAACTATGGAAAGAACCTGGACCCATCAACAGATGAATGGATAAAGAAGATGTGGTATAGATATACAATGGAATACTATGCGGCCATCAAAAACTGAAATCTTGCCATTTGCAATGACATGGATGGTACTAGAGGGTATAACTGAAATAAAACAATCAGAGAAATACAGTTATCATATGATCTCACTGATATAAGGAATGTAAGAAACAAGATAGAGGATCATAGGGTAATAGAGGGAACAATGAAACAATATGAAACCAGAGAGGGAGACAAACCATAACAGACTCAGTCTCAGGAATCAGACTGAGTGTTGCCCTTGGGTGGGGGGGATGCGGTTGTTTGGTGATGGACATTGGGGAGGGTATGTGCTATGGTGAATGTTGTGAATTGTGTAAGACTGATGAATCACAGACCTGTATGCCTGAAACAAATAATATACATGTTAATTTAAAAATCTTTTTAAAAAGTATAAAAATGTAAAGTATTATCCCTCTTCTAATATTTTTATTTTGTACAATGCAGGCTAAAAATACATATATAATCCTATGTTGTAAATAAAAATTCAACAAATATTTTTATTTTTCGTATTTTTTTATTGTTACTTAAATTCTTTTTTCCAGTGTTCCAAGATTCATTCCCCATTCCCCACACCCAGTGCTACACGCTTTAGGTGTCCCCAGTACCCACCACTAGGCTCTCCCATTCCCCACCCCCTCCCTCCAAGTCCCTCAGTTTGTTTCTGTGTCCAAAGTCTCTGTTGTTTCCTTTCTCTCCCTGGATTACCCTAGTTCCCATTTACTTTCCTTCTCCCACTGTCCTCCAGGTTACCTCTCATGCACCGCAAGTAAGTGAAACCATACGATACTTGACTATCTCTTCTTGGCATATTTCACTCAGCATAATCTCTTCCAGTCCAGTCCATGTTGCTACAAAAGTTGGATATTCATCCTTTCTGATGGAGGCATAGTATTCCATTGTATATACGTACCACCTCTTCTTTATCCATTCATCGGTTGATGGGCACCTTGGCTCTTTCCACAGTTTGACAATTGTGGCCATTGCTGCAATGAACATTGGTGTACATATGGCCCTTCTTTTCACTACGTCTGTATCTTTGGGGTAAATGCCCAGTAGTGCAGTTGCAGGGTCATAGGTTAGCTCTCTTTTCAATTTTTTAAGGAATCTCCACACTGTTTTCGAAAGCGGCTTCACCAGTTTACATTCCCACCAACAGTGTAAGAGGGTTCCCCTTTCTCTGCAGCCTATCAAAAACTTGTTGACTCCTGACTTGTTAATTTTGGCCATTCTGACTGGTGTAAGGTGGTATCTCAGTGTGGTTTTGATTTGAATTTCCCTGATAGCTAGTGATCTGAACATTTTTTCATGTGTCTGTTAGCCATTTGTAAATCTTCCACAGAGAAGTGCCTCTACATGTCTCTTGCCCATTTTTCAATGTGTTCATCTTCTTTCTGGGTGTTGAGTTTGAGTAGTTCTTTATAGATCTTGGATACCAGACCTTTGTCTGTAGTGTCATTTGCAAATATATTTTCCCATTCTGTGGGTTGCCTCTTTGTTTTGTTGACTGTTTCCTTTGCTGTACAGAAGCTTTTTATTTTAATGAAGTCCCAGAAGTTCATTTTCACTTTTGTCTCCTTTGCCTTTGGAGACGTGTCTTGAAAGAAGTTGCTGTGGCCGATGTCAAAGAGGTTACTGCCTATGTTCTCTTCCAGGATTTTGATGGATTCCTGCCTCACGTTGAGGTCTTTCATCCATTTTGTGTTTGCCTTTGTGTGTGGTGTAAGAGAATGGTCTAGTTTCATTCTTCTATACGTAGCTGTCCAATATTCCCAGCACAATTTATTAAAGAGACTGTCTTTTTTCCACTGGATATTTTTTCCTACTTTGTCAAAGATGATTTGCCCATAGATTTGGGGGTCCATATGTGGGCTCTCCACTCTGTTCCATTGGTCTATTTCTCTGTTTTTGTGCCAGTACCATGCTGTCTTGGTAATCACAGCTTTGTAATGAAGCCTGAAGTCAGGTAATGAGATGCCCCCAGCTTTGCTTTTCTTCTTCAGCAATTCCTTAGCGATTCGGGGTCTTTTTTGGTTCCATATAAATTTTAGGATTGTTTGTTCCAACATTTTGAAGAATGTTGGTGGAATTTTGATCGGAATGGCATTGAAAGTATAGATTGCTCTGGGCAGTATAGACATTTTGACAATGTTTATTCTTCCGATCCATGAGCATGGGATGCTCTTCCATCTTTTTGTGTCTTCTTCAATTTCTTTCATGAGTGTTCTGTAGTTCCTCAAGTACAGATCCTTGACTTCTTTGGTTAGGTTTATTCCTAAGTATCTTAGGAATAAGATAAAAAGTATATTTTTGGTGCTATAGTAAAGGGAATCGATTCTCTGATTTCCCTTTCTATTTTTTTGTTGTTAGTGTATAAGAATGCAACTGATTTCTGTGCATTGATTTTGTATCCTGCCACATTACCGAATTCTTGTATGAGTTCTAGTACTTTGGGGGTAGAGTCTTTTGGGTTTTCCAAATAGAGTATCATGTCATATGCAAAGAGAGAGAGTTTGACTTCCTCTTTGCCAAACTGGATATCTCTTATTTCTTTCTATTGCCTGATTGCTGTTGCTAGGACTTATAACACTATGTTGAACAGTAGTGGTGAGAGTGGGCAACCTTGCGTTGTTCCTGATCTCAGAGGAAAGGCTGTCAGTTTTTCCCCATTGAGGATGATATTCGCTATGGGTTTTTCATAGATAGATTTTATGAGGTGGAGAAATGTTCCCTCTATCCCTACACTTTGAAGAGTTTTGATTAGGAACAGATGTTGTATTTTGTCAAATGCCTTTTCTGCATCAATTGAGAGTACCATGTGGTTTTTCTCTCTTCTCTTATTGATTTGTTCTATCACGTTGATTGTTTTGCGAGTGTTGAACCACCCTTGCATCCCTGGGATAAAACCCACCTGGTCATGGTGGATAATGTTTTTAATGTATTGTTGGATCCTGTGAGCAAGAATCTTGTTGAGAATCTTCGCATCCATATTCATCAGTGATATTGGTCTGAAGTTCTCCTTTTTGATGGGGTCATTGTCTGGTTTGGGGATTAGAGTGATGCTGGCTTCATAGAAAGAGTCTGGAATTTTTCCTTCCGTTCCTATTTTTTGAAAGAGCTTCAGGAGAAATGCTGTTATTTCTTCCTTGAATGTTTGGTAGAATTCCCCAGGGAATCCATCTGGGCCTGGACTCTTGGTTTGGGGGAGGTTTTTGATCACTGCTTCAATCTCATTACTGGATATAGGTCTATTCAGATTGTCAATGTCTTCCTGTTTCAGTCTTGGTAGTTTATAGGTTTCTAGGAAAGTATCCATCTCTTCTAGGTTGTTAAACATACTGGCATATAATTCTTGATAGTAATTTTTGATGATTGTTTCTATTTCCTTGGTGTTAGTCGTGATCTCTCCCCTTTCATTCATGATTTTATTAATTTGGGTCTTCTCCCTTTTCGTTTGGATTAGTTTGGCCAATGGTTTATCAATCTTATTGATTCTTTCAAAGAACCAGCTTCTAGTTTTGTTGATGCGTTCTACTGTATCTCTAGTTTCTGATTCATTCATCTTTGCTCTAATCCTTATTATTTTCTACCTTGTGTGGGGGCTTGGTTTAATTTTTTGTTGATTTTCCAGTTCTTTATGGTGTAATGAGAGTTGGTGTATTCGGGATTTTTCAATTTTTTTGAGTGAGGCTTGGATGGCTATGAATTTCCCCCTAGGACTCCCTTTGCTGTATCCCATAGGTTTTGGATCGAGTATCTTCATTCTCATTGGTGTCCATGAAGTGTTTCAGTTCTTCTTTGATTTCTTGGTTGATCCACATATTCCTGAGTAGACTTATCTTTAGCTTCCAAGTGTTTGATTTTCTCCTGAACTTTTTATGGTGATTGAGTTCCAGTTTCAAGGCATTGTGGTCAGAGAATATGCAGGGAATAATCTCAATCTTCTGGTATAGGTTGAGCCCTGATTTGTGACCTAGTATATGGTCTATTCTGTAGAACGTTCCATGTGCACTCGAGAAGAATGAGTATTCTGCTGTTTTAGGGTAAAATGTTCTGAATATATCTATGAGGTCCATCTGGTCCAATGTGTCATTCAAGGGTCTTGATTCTTTGTTGATTTTCTGTTTAGATGATCTGTCCATTGCTGAGAGTGGTGTGTTAAGATCTCCTACAATTAATGTATTTGCATCAATATGATTATTTTGTTTAACAGTTGGCTTATGTAGTTGGCTGCTCCCATGTTGGGGGCATAAATATTTACAATTTTTAGATCTTCTTGATGTATAGACCCTTTAAGAATGATGTAGTGTCCTTCTGTGTCTCTTACTACAGTCTTTGGACTAAAATCCAATTTGTCTGATATGAGAATCGCTACCCCGGCTTTCTTTTGGGGTCCATTGGCATGAAAGATGGTCTTCTGTCCCCTCACTTTCAATCTGGAAGTGTCTTTAGATTCAAGATGAGTCTCTTGTAAACAGCATATGGATGGGTCCTGTCTTTTTATCCAGTCTTCAACCCTGTGTCTTTTTATTGGAGCATTTAGGCCGTTCACATTGAGAGTGATTATGGATAGATACGTTTGTCTTGACGTCATGTTGGCTATGGAGTTCATGTTTCTATAGATTACCTCTGTAAATTTCTGTTTTGTGTCACTCTTGGGTTCATTTCTACTCTATAGAACCCCTCTTAGTATTTCTTGTAGCTCTGGCTTGGTGGTTGCATAATCTTTTAGACCTTGGCAGTCTTGGAAACTCTTTATTTCTCCTTCCATTTTGATAGTCAACCTTGCTGGGTACATTATCCTTGGTTGTGTATTTTTGTCATGTAACTTCCTGAATATGTCTTGCCAGCCCTTTCTGGCTTGCCAGGTTTCTGTGGAAAGGTCTGACATTATTCTGATGGTCCTCCCTCTATAGGTAAGGGATCGCTTTCTCCTAGCTGCCCTTAAGACATATTCGTTGGTTTTATGATTCGAGAATTTTACTGTTATGTGCCTGGAGGTTTTTCTGGCCTCATTGATCTTGGGCGGTGTCCTCTCTGCTTCTAGGACATGAACATTTGTTTCATTCCCCAGATTTGGGAAATTTTCATCCATGATTTGTTCGAGAAACCATTTGGCCAATGGTTTATCAATCTTATTGAAAATCCAATATTTGGCCAATGGTTTATCAATCTTATTGAAAATCCAATATTTTCTCTCTCTCTCAATTCCTTCAGGGATTCCAATAATTCTGATATTGGAGCGTTTCATGCCATCATTCATTTCCCTTATTCTGTTTTCTTGGGATTTTAGCTGTTTGCTCCAAGACTTCTCTTGCTCCTCCTTCTTAATCCATCTGTCTTCTAAATCACTGATACGATCTTCAGCTTCACTTACTCTGGCTGTTAGCATATTTAAATTAGATTGCATATCATCTATAGCCTTTCTAACCTCAGCTTTCACTTCTGTTACTATGGCTTCCACTTTGAGACTAATGTT
>PITA01025128.1:0-24937 GCA_004023965.1 Spilogale gracilis
AGAGAGAGACAGCAACAGAGAGAGAAACAGAGAAGCAGAGAGAGCAAGAGATAGACAGACTGAGACAGAGAGAGAGAGAGACAGCAACATAGAGAGAAACAGAGAAGCAGAGAGAGCAAGAGAGACAGAACCAACTGTTCGCCTAAAGCTAGACTGATATAACTAAAAAGCTTTAAATAAAGAACCCTGAAGACACAGTTTTCAGGAGAGGAGATTCCCATGCCACTCTTCGAGTCAGGTCTCCTCATTTTATCGCCGACCCCATCACTACCTTCGGGGAACCCTGACCGACAGTTACCGTTGCCGGGCCCGGCTCCCGGCAGGCACCCAAATGTTTATACCAACAATGTCCACAATAGCTAAATTATGGAAAGAACCTAGATGTCCATCAACAGATGAATGGTAAAGAAGAAGTGAGATTGTGTGTGTGTGTGTGTGTGTGTGTGTGTGTGTGTGTGATGGAATACTATCCAGCCATCAAAAATGGCATCTTGTTACTTGCAATGACGTGGATGGATCTGGAGGATATTATGCTAAGCAAAATAAGTCAATCAGAGAAAGACAATTATTATATGATCTCTCTGATATGAGGGTTTTAGATGCAGGGTGGGGGTTTATGGGGGAAAAGAAGGAAAATGAAACAAGATGGGACCAGGGAGAAAGACAAACCATAAGAGACTCTTAATCTCAAGAAACAAACTGAGGGCTGCTGGGGTGAGTGGGGACATAAGGTGACTGGGTGATGGACATTGGGGAGGGTACATGCTATGGTGAGTGCTGTGAACTGTGTAAGACTGATGATTCACAGACTTGCACCCCTGAAACAAATAATATATTATATATTAATAAAAAATAATAAAAATTAAAAAGTGCTCTATTCCATTTCATAAAACATAATTTATATCCTTTGAAAACATTAAGAACATTAATACTGAATATAAGCGAGAGAACACATTAATTCTGAGTCAATTACCACACCTCTGTTGATTTCTTAAGTATAATAAAAATAATAACAACTAATTATCATAACTTAATGTTTATTTAGCAATTTCTGAATTGCTAAGTAAGTCAGAGTAAGTCAGAGACCTATCCTCAAGGAGCTTACAATATAAATGCATATGCAATTATAGGCAGTATGTGAGAAATGCCAAAAATGGCTAAACTATGATGCTATAGGAGTTTAGAGGAGGAAGGTGATCATCTTTCCCTGGAAACATCATAAAAGTCTTCATGGAAAAGATGGTAGATGTATCACATTTCATTTCAAAAGTCAAAGGCCAAGGAATGAAAGGACATTCATAGCAATGGAAATAATAAAAATAGTAATAGTAATAGCTGAATTTCCGAAGTGTTAACTATACATTGAACAATGAGATAAGCGCTTAAATGTATTAACACATTTAATCCTTACAACTACTCAATACTCCTAATTTCCCCATTTTACAGATAAACTGAGCTTAAATGATCACAGAATTAATACATTCATCCAGACTGAAGTCTATTTCCAGCTGCTTGTAGGCATTACTAAATCAATGAATATAGGTTCTCATGATCTGAGTCGAGTTTAAGCTTCCTTCCTAACTCTGTCATGTCTGGTACTGTATCTGGTTTGTAGAAATCATCTTCTATTACAATCCACATCAAATAATTTACCTATCCATTGGAATTTTTCCCTTTGCAGTCATTCTCAAATATACTTCTTCCTCTTCATTCCCATCACTATTATAATCACCCAGATCCTTACCATCTTTAGCTAGGTATCCAAGGCCTCTTCTAGGCTACGTACTTCCTTAACAAGCATTTATTGCATCTCAAATAATATGCTGAGCAATAAGGATACAAAGATGAAGAAAACATGCTTCCTATACTCAGAGTCTAGGTGATAGGCATATATAGAAGAGTAAGCAGGTGAAGTAGAATGAGGATCAGAGGTATGGGTAAAAAGGGGAACAGAGTGTGCTCCAGGTAGAGAGAACAATGTCTGAAAATCTGAAAGCGAGAAAGAAAATGGAATGTTCAATGGCACCAAAGTAATTGAATTGATAGTAAGGGAACAAGTAGCAGAGATGAGATTAAAATTTAGGCAGTGATTCCATCCATGAACGGTAGCATTTCTCATTTCTCCACCTCAACTCTGTTGATGTTCCAGGCTAGGTAATTCTTTGTACTTGGGGAACTTCCCTGGGCATTATAGGATTTAGTAGCATTCCTGGTTCCTACCCACTAGATGGCAGTATGAGAAAGGCAATATATTAAAATATTAAACAATATATTAAGATATAATATATTAATATATATATAATATATTAATTATTATTAATATTAACAATATATTTCTCCCCTCCCACCAGCACCCCACCCCACCTCCCCACCCCCGCACCATATGACAGCAAAAAATGTGCCCAAACATTGTCAAGTGTTCTGTGGGAGCAAAATCATCTCAAGTTGAGAATAACTGATATAAGGCCTTTAAAGTCATATTTAAGATACTTGGACTTCATTCAAAGATCAAGAGGAGCAGTGCTGTGCCACAGTGTAGAAGAGGGAGAAATTCTCACCATCAGTTAAGAATGGAGGTAAAGATGGAAATAAGGTGACTATTCAATATTTAATGTTATTCTTATTATCCCTAGTGTTATCACTTCAGTGTAAGTGGGACAGGGTTCTACAGTGTTCACATAATATTCTGTAATTATTTGTATCTGTGTGCCTTTGTTCAGATGGGCTCTCAAAACCTAGAATAATGTGCTTTTTGACAATTTAAATTTCCTAAATTCATTTAAGGTCTGAGTTAGAATAGTCTTACCTCCTGACTTAATGTCCTCTATGCAACCATTTCAAAAATTTTATCTTATCATAAATAGCTTTAATTCTTATATCTGATGTCTATATGTAATACTATATCACATTTTTTTCTTTTCTTCCAAGCTTTTATTTAAGTTTGAGTTAGTTAACATATAGTGTAGTATTGGTTTCAGGAGTTAGTGATTCATCACTTACACATTTTCTTAATTTAGTACTTTGGGTTTAGTCTCGGTTGATTCATGTTTATATTTACTCAGTCAACCTAATTGTAAACTCCTAGAAAATAGAGACAATGTGTTCTCCATCTTATATATATTCCAGATCACTGAGCAAAATCTTGATCCAATGTCATTTTAATTATATATTACTCTTAATTATATTAAGAATCATCTGCTCTTGGGGCGCCTGGATGGCTCGGTTGGTTAAGCGACTGCCTTCGGCTCAGGTCATGATCCCGGAGACCAGGGATCGAGCCCCACATTGGGCTGCCTGGTCGGCAGGAAGCCTGTTTCTCCCTCTCTCACTCCCCCTGCTTGTGTTCCCTCTCTCGCTGTGTTTCTCTCTGTCAAATAAATAAATAAAATCTTTTAAAAAAAAGAAGAATCATCTGCTTTTGTGTATTTTCCACCACCTAGAAGATTCAGAATCAAAATTAGCTTATTTTTTATATTAACTGAGGTAAATCATTATGACATTGAATGGTAGACTGTATTTTCTTAACTATTAATTGAAAACAAAATTATAGTCTGTGAGCATAGTCAGAGTAATTAAGAATTTTATATCCCTTAAAGAAAATGTATAAAAAATGTTAATGCATAAATACCAGAGATCCTACTTTATAGAACTGGCTTATTCTGGAAATGAGTATTATGGATTTTTACCCTCACAAAGACTAAAATTTGATAAAAAAAAGAGTAAGTGCTTGGAAAATTGCTTACATCCATATTTTTTAAAACCTCATGTATAAAAGTTAGATTAATTTTGATGTTCATGCTTATGTTATATCCATGTCATTTAAGTTGGGTAGTTTTGGTATTTTACATTCAATACCTCCAATTGTTGATATTTTTACAACTCTTTATAAATCATGGACCAATTCCACCAGAAAGGACCTCAAAATGACCATCTTATCTAACCCTTTTTTTCAATCAACTAGGTGATTGAAAAATCAAAATTTTTCAATTTTTATAAATTGACAATAAAACCAAGACAGGAACTTCATTATATTTCCAATATTTTAAATAATCTACAGATTGCCTCACAGAAAAACTGATAAAGGCGCTCCTACAAGTAATACTAATGTCACTCAGGTTACCAAACACATGAAAGTCATTATATAATATCCAATTACACACTTATTCCACTTTTATAAAGACCTCAACATTAAAATCAAATTTTTTAAATCATCTTTCTTCTAAACTTAAAGTTGGTCAATGTACAGTTCACCACATTTCTCCTTCTCCCACCTTTCTATATAAGGGAATTATCAAATACTATAACTTTAAACAACCTAACAGCTTGTGCTCAAACTTAAAAGAAGCATTACAATTTTCTTTGAAAGCTTAAATGACAAAAACAAATCTATTTTCTACTGAATATGCTTATTAGTTTAACAGAGATTTTTTTTACCAAAGACTTTGCCAGCTTTCAATTTGTCAAATGAATTTAAAATCTACAACACTTCTACTCGGCATCAAATAAGATCTAATGGATTAAGATATGAGTAGATATTCATGTATGTCATGTTGGAAACTTTTCACAGACACCCACAAGCCCTTGATATAAAAATAACCAAGGGATGCCAATAATGAAAGAATTTGTTGCCATGGTATCATCACATAAATCATCAATTATTGTTTGTTATTATGAGTTTGACAGCCACATACTGTCATAAAATGATTTGCATTTTAATCTAGTTTGAAATCTTTTTTCCAGACAATATTTGCTTTGTAAAACAAATGCCATAACAACCACAGAACACATAAGCTTGTGATGAAGTGTTCAAGCATTCTTTTGGACTTTGTCAGTTTGGCATTTTGGCATCACAGCCTCTTTTGCATTATTGAGTTATTTATCTTTATAGTTCATAAATATATTTCTAAACATGAGTATATAACATCATAGGCTAAATCCAACGAAACAGTGCAACTCTTTGGTTGCTATGACAACTAAACTGATGAATTTCCTGTCACTGTTTTAAAAGAGGCACTCTCCTGTGGCCATAAATACTAATTACAAACACAAGCCATTTGCTAACACGTTCAGTTTACAGATTAAAGCAGTTCATGCCCAATTTATCATTTAACATGTCCTCCTACATTTGTAGTGTGGTACAGAATGAATAATAACTTCACTTGTTCACAAAATTTTCAACTTAATTTCACTAATTGTTTTTGCGATTGCTGGAACTTAGCTGTGATACTTCAAGTTCAGTAAGCTCAATAGATTTTCAAAGTGCAAGTAAAGATTTATAAATGTAATTTCTGAATTAAAGTTGAAATGTTTGCTTAAAACTCCTTCCTCTAAATGGTTATTTTAAAGAAGGTGGTTGTATTTTACGTAGGAAAGTTGCAAAATTTTCAAGAGCACATGACTGTTTTATCCCACAATCTATTCATGTCAGTTAAATGGAGAGCTAATAAATTTGGCTAAAACCTGCAATGAATAATTTTATGAAGGTACTAGTTGATACTCTGAATGGGAAATATCACTTTTAAAAGAATGTAGTAGATTCAGGGAAAAAATGAAAAATCCATCAGGCGATGCAGTCATAGTACTATATAATCTTTTTTCTTTTTCTTCTTTTTGAGAGAGAGAGCACACATGTGCAAGTCTGAGAGGTGGGGGAGCAGCAGAGAGAGAGAGAGAGAGCAAGAGAGGGAATCACAAGCAGGGTCCATGCTCCGGACAGAGCCCCACATGAGGCTTGATTTCACAATTCTGAGATCACGACCTAAGCCAAAAAAGCAAGAGTCGGATGCTTAACCAACTTAGCCACCCAGGCGCCCCCATAGTACTATATAAGCTAATATTAAGTCCCACTCTTCACACACATATTTTATACAAGCCTTAAATTAAAATTTATACTTCATCTTTCGAGAGGGAAGGAGAGAATTTCTAATCATCTCAGAATGTAAATAAGAGCAATGCTACCGATTGTTAAAGTATCTTTGGAGAGAAGCACCTGGGTGGCTCAGTTGGTTAAGCGACTGCCTTCGGCTCAGGTCATGATCTCGGAGTCCGGAAATCGAGTCCCACATCGGGCTCCCTGCTCGGCAGGAAGCCTGCTTCTCCCTGTCTCATTCCCCCTGCTTGTGTGCCCTCTCTGGCTGTGTTTCTCTCTGTCAAATAAATAAAATATTTTTAAAAAAAAGTATCTTTGGAGAATTTCTACCTCTGACCAACACCCGGAAAATGTAGGATACTACTATCTTATATAGCTTTTTGAAAGTAAATCACCTCTATTTTTCAGCACCCATGAATTTCATGACAAAGCTTTGCTGTATGTATTATTATAATTTATATATTCAGAGAAGAAAGACCTCTAAACTGATCTTTTCTGTTTTCTCACTAATTCACAAACTTAGAATTTGATTAAAAATATTTTTACATTTCCAAAGTTGAATGGGTTCCTTCTGGGCTTCAAATAATCACCTAGCATTTCTAGAAAGGCTGACAATTTCTCAAAATCAAATATAATAAGATGCATTAATTGATTCTCTGAAAAGAGAAGTTGATACCTAAAAAGTTTACCACTGGGAATACCTACAGAATGCATTGCTTTGTGAGGGAATAGATAAATGATGTGAGATTCCTGTTCCTGTTACTATCTGAACACTACTGTCTTTACCAAAATATATTTCTTAATAAGGCCTGCCCTGCCACCCTCATCAGAGGTCTACCCAATAACTACTGTAAACCAACACAAATTAGACACCCAAAGAAAGCAAAAATTCATTAGTTGGTCTCCTGTGGTTGCCAAGGAAAAACAAAGCACTTCCAATTTCTTCTAAACCCAGCAGCTGTAGCCTCAAACTCTAGGACTCTGAAGGCCTTCTCACAGCCTCTGCTCACAGGTGCTTCTCTTCTAGCACTAGCTCAGTGATTCTGCCGCAGGAATTTCACATCACCAGTGTTTAGCTAAAAAACTCCAGTGCCCTTATTAAAAAAAAAAATCTGGTGAGCTTGAAGTAATGAAAGCTAATCTGAATGCAGCCAGTCATTGGTTATGAGCATACGGTCAGCAAAACAAAGGCTGGCAACACAAGGGGTTTTTTTTGTTGTTGTTTTTTTGTTTATTTTTGGGTTTTTTTGCATATATATAGCCACATCAACTGTGTCTCTACCTGCATTTTGTTAAATGGACTTCTAATTTCAAAAAACAATTTATAAAATATCATAAGGTGCTATACAGTACTTGGAGAGAAACAGAAAATAATGTAAGAAATAGTAATACCATTTAATTGTTCAATAAATATTTATTGACTACTGAAGACTAATTGTCAGGAAAATATGCTGGATACTGAAGATAAAAGTAGTCAGCAAAACAAAGACATGATCCCTACCTTCATGGTGCTTATTACATTTCCACAACAGTTTAGCATTTCCAAAACTTTTTTACATAATTTTGCTCATTTTTTGCTCTTCAAAATAATCTCATGCAGAACATTCATAGATCCATTTTATGAACAGGAAAACAGAGACTTACAGATGTTAACTGATTTGCCTGTGATCACAGAACTAATTGTTGATACAGTAAGTGATTAAACACAAGATATTTGACTACAAATTCAGGGCTCTTACCACTGTAGCACCATTTCCAAAGGTGTTTCATAGGAATGCTGTTCTCTGAACAAAACATTTCCTTTAATCAAAAAAGACTGCAAAGTCTTGTATATTATATTTCCTCTTATAGGTTCATAGAGCAAATTAACAAATTATACACTGCGAGAGGAGCTTTGTAAACAATTTTTATTTGTATTTAACTCCAGGTTTTCCAAACTTGTTTGACTACAAAACCTCTCTGAGGGGAAAAAAAATGAATCCAGGTGACTCAGAACTAATGATAAACTACTATAGTGGTACAGAGTGGGGGCAAATTGCAGAAAGGACATGTATTTGGAGAATTGCACAGTACATTTCTAAATCTATAACTGACCATGAATGTTTGTGACTGCAGAAGACTGTGAGTTTTTTTTTTTTATTCTCTCCTCACTAAATATTATGAAAAAAAGGGCAGATGTCTGTGGTGAAAGAGCTCTCACTGAACAAACCTAGACAAATTTAAGCAATAAAATAAATATAATAGTATTAGATTATAATCTAAAGTACAAAATAAATACCTGAGTCCATACTGAAATAAATGATTAAATAAATAAATAAATAAATCTAAATAAATGAGAAAGAAGGAACAACTCTCTCATGCAGAATTCCAAATAAATTCTATTGATATTCTGTCCTTAAGAAAGTGAAGCAGGGATACCTGGGTAGCTCATTCAGTTGAACCTCTGACTCCTGATTTCAGCTCACGACATGATGTCATAGTGGGATTGAACCCCAAGGCAGGCTCCTCACTCAACATGCAGTTTGCTTGAGATTTCTCTCTCCCTCTGTCCCTCCCCCAACTTGAGCTCTTTCTTTTTCTCTCTCTCAAATAAATAAATAATCTTTCAAAAAAACAAAAGTGTAGCAAAACTTCCTATCTCTTAACTGTGGGCTGCACATAGTGATGTCCTTCCAAAAACTTCTAGAGCTGTATAAAGTGGGAGAAAAGTAACTGTACAGTGGGAAAACCTGACAAACACTACATGAGCTGGATGATCAAAGTCAACTGCAACACTAATAAGTTATAATGAGTGTGTACCCTTGCTATAATGTGATGATGTGATGAAAAGGCCACTTTACCTCTGTGGTCTTCTACCCCAAAACCAAATTTTACAGCAAGAAAAAAACACCAGACACACCCCAACTGAAGGGTGTTTTATAAATCCCTGACCTGTATGCCTCAAAACCATCAAGGACATCCAAAACTAGGAAAGTCTAAACTGTCACAACCAAGAGGAGTCAAAGGAGACAGTGACTAAATGTAAGTGTATCCTACCTCATGAAACAGAAAAAAAGACATTAAGAAAGCACTGAAGAAGTCTGAATAAAGTCTAAACTTAAGTTAATAATGCTGTATCAATATTGCTTCATTAATTGTGACAAATTGATTAATTATAAGATGTTAACAATAGGAAAAGTGAGTCCAGAGTGTATGAAAAGTCTCTGTACTATCTTTGCAATTTTTTATGAATTTAAGCTGTTTTAAAATAAAAATTTGATTAAAAGGAAAAAAAAAACTACTGCTTCTAACCACCTTGTTTGTGCCAAGCCCAACTTTATTAAAAACTCCTTTATCTCTACATGAATCAGAGTTTAATGTAGCTCCAAAAAACACAAGCAGTAATTTTTGAAGGAGGAGAACTGGACAAATACAAATTAAGGAAAGCACAATTTGTTTTTAAAGCAACCAAAAGTAAATATGTATATACTATTTTTAAATGGACTGCCTGAAATAGGTGTCTTAAATCCTTTCAGGTAATGTTCAGTAGGTGCATTACTGCCAAATGTAAATCATGATCAAAAAATAAGAACCACTTTATACTTAATATGTTAGATATAACGATATGTGATTTAATGGGTATTCACCAAACTCTTAGAGCATAAAGAATATAAAATCACTGTCTTTGTTATTTAGGCTAATTTTAATTTAAAGCAGCATAACTGTACAATAATATAGTATTTAGCTAGAAATAGCCATTTAAAATGAAAATGTTTGGGGCGCCTGGGTGGCTCAGTTGGTTAAGCGTTCAACTTTTGGTTTTGCCTCAGGTCACGATCTCAGGTTCCTGAGATGGAGCCCCATGTCAGGCTCTCCATTCAGCATGGAGTCAGCTTGTTCTGCTCCTTCTACTCATCCCCGTGCTCTTTCTCTCTTTCTAGAATGAGTAAATAAAAGTCTTACTAATTAATTAAATGAAAATTTCTAAATATTTGATTTTTAACAAATAAAAATCAATAATTTAATTTTAATATTTAAATAAAAAATTGTAGTAAGAATACTTTATAATGATATATCAGTTCAAAATGCAATAAATTTTCCTACTTGCAACAAATCAAAGCATGGCTGCCGTTATTAAAAGCCTTTAGCATTTTATGTGTTTTAACAGCTTTTACATATTTTTTTAAAAAATCTAGAACACTGTATTAATCTAGCACTTTGTGTTGTGGGTTATGAAAAATATATCATCATTTACATAAACCAGCTGATTGAGTTACATATTTTTATATCTCAGTTTTCTAATGGATTTATGTAAAAACATTTTATGTTTTATGGCTTAATCATTTTATACTTGCCTCTTCTTGAGCATTAGGATTAGTTAAAAAACAAAAATTCCAGGTGATAAAGTAATAGCAAATATTTGGAGTCCTAATATGCTGAAAGAAATCTTTCAACAAATGTATTCATTGTATTGAAAACTTAGTGTTATCAAAAACATTAAGCAGGACTAGTCTTCAGGGCACTTCACATGCCATTTTGGCATAATAGTCCCATTTCTTTACATTATTTTGTAGCATTCATCAAGATGTATTATAAATCCTAACAATTTAGGAACAATGCTTTTTTAAATACATTCATACTGGGTCTTAGAACCAACTCCGTTTCAACAACTAGTTAGTTACACTGACATATTTAAGATTAGGGCTATATAATTTTAGAAAATGTCACCATTATCTTTGTAAAATCATGATATGTTCCCATTGCATAATAATAGGTGATTATCAGCCTTCCCTTTTTATCCTGTCTCAGTCATTTAGTTAAGTCCAATCTTCACCCTCCAGAGAAATTCATGGTCTGTCACCTTACACATTGGTGTCTAAATTTATGGATATTTTAGCAGCCCCTTCATTTTCACATCACTCGGCAACTCCTCTAAGTTAAAAAAAAAAGACAGATTTCACCTGAACATTCAGACAAGTATCCTACTACAATGTCCATTTTCCTTTTTTAATTTCCCTTTCCTTGCATTTATATTAAAGAAACACACAGCCTGAGACCTAATGTATTATACTGTCACATTATTAAATGTAACATGCAGAACATTACACATTATTATTCTACACAAGGCCAAGATATTTTAGTATTCACAGGATTATGGTAATCAAGTCTTCCTTCACTTTGGGTGATGTGACACTTGCTAGACTATAATGTCAATCCACTTAAAGTCTGTGTAAACAACATTATCTTAGTCACTCTGCATTACATTTCCAACTGTGTACAAAATTACAAGGTCAGAGTGGAAAGAATGTAGGTAATCCCAAGGAAACTTCATGTAAATGACTTGCTCAAGGTTCAAACTGGGTTTTCAATAATAGTAAAAAAGGGTATTTATCATACTATATTATTTAGATACCATCCATGACAAAACACAGGGAATTCTTGGAGACCAAGGTAAAGATAAAAATGTCCATTATTTTGATGTTTTGTAGATAAAAGATAAATGTCATTTGCCAAGGCTTTGTTTAGGCTAATGAAAGTGTAGTACTCCATTAAAAAAGAAGGATATAAAAAATAAAAATAAAAAATAAAAAAGAAGGAACATTACATAGAACAATTGCAAATTATTTTGTAAGTAAAGATCCATTATCATTTCAAATATAAAGAGCACTTTTTAGAAACACAAAAGATAAAGACAATACAACAGTGCTTATATTTCCACCTTTCCAGCTTTTTTTAAAGATTTTATTTATTTATTTGGGAGAGAGAACTTGTGCTGGACAGCATGAGCAAGGGGAGGGGCAGAGAATGGAACAGACACCTCCATGAACAGGGAGCCCAATGCAGGGGCAGAGAAGGGAACAGACACTCCCATAAGCAGGGAGCATGGAATCATGACCTGAGCTGAAGGCGACCACTTAACTGAGCCACCCAGGCACCCCCCCAATTTTTTTTCTTTAATAAATACTCGGAAGCCATGATACTTATTTTCTTAAAGTAATTATTTTTCAATAGTCTTGTGAGCCACCAGTGTATTATGTCCAAGAAGTGCTATTGTGAAAGAAAATGCTCTGACTTACATAGAAACTAGCTTAAAGGCTTTATGATGTCTTGTGTTGTAATTGACTTATTTAATGCTTATTGAAAAAGTTAGATAACCTAATTACATGCTCACATAGGCTAGGGAGGACCTAGGCAATTTACTACAAGTTCCTCTGAACTCGTGGAAGTAACAGAGAAAGCAAACTAGTAGTTTTTCAGAATATGCTTAAAATATAAAATGGGGTGCCAATTAGCAAAAATAGTAATGGAAGTTCTTAAGTAGGAGTCTCAGAATCATCTCACAAATGAGCTAAAGTAGGTAAAATCCTCAAAAGCAACATATATGGGATTGTCTGGGCTTATTGTCACATTTGAACAATGAAGTATACATGTGTGAATTATATTAATCTGGATATGATCTGAACAAAGTGTATGAACCAGTTTTCTTGTAATTGATTTGAAACACTGTAGAAAGTCACTTCACTTCCCAGGAATGCCATTAGCAAAAATTTTTCCCAGGGTTACTTACAGAGAAGTCCCCAAAGATGTCATAATAAGAGATTAACTGATTTTGCGGCGCCTGGGTGGCTCAGTTATTAAGTGTCTGCCTTCAGCTCAGGTCATGATCCTGGAGTCCCAAGATCAAGCCCCACCTATGGCTCCCTGCTTGATGGAAAGCCTGATTCTCCCTCTCACTCCCCCTTCTTGTGTTCCCTCTCTCACTGTGTTTCTGTGAAATAAATAAAATCTTTAAAAGAGAGAGAGAGAAAGAGAGAGAGAGAGAGATTAACTGATTTAGATTTTGTTTGCCAGAATTGCTATCTTCCACAAGTAGAAGCTTCACTAAAAACATAACTATATTCCTGTTTTGATAGATTTCTTTTTAAAAGTAATTGAAAATAATAGGTACTCTGTGATAGAGACAGGATATACTTTTGTGTGTAAATGTGTGATGGTACTTGAGTGTGTTTGTGTAGTACACTGGCAATTCTTGAAATTTAAGTAGAATCAGTTTTAACTAACTACCTTTTATTTTATTTTACATTTTATTGGTATATTTTTCAGAGGGAGAGGAGAGAGAGAGAGAGAGAGAGAGAGAGAGAGAGAGAGAGAGAGAACAAGCAAGGGGAGAGGCAGGTAGAGGGAGAATCAGGCTCCCTGCTAAGCAAGGAGTCTGATGTGGGACTCAACCCCAGGACCCTGCTGAAGACAGACACTTAACTGAATGAATCACCCAGGAGTCCCCCAACTGACTACCTTTTATAATTTATAAATTATTAGTATTAGGTTTCTAACTGGACAATCTTTCCAGTGCACATGGAATCTAAGAAATCCCAAAAGTTCTTTGTTAAACTCTAGGGTACGGATCAGCTCATTTTAATAAAAAAAATCTCCCAAAACAAAATCCAATTAGTTACCCTTCCCGTCCAAAAAGAAATACAGAATATACAGAATAGTCAATCTGAGTCCTCCCTCTACTTTAAGTAGCTATGTACAGGACTGTAAAAGAATTCTTCGAATCAAAATAGGTGAGTTGAAAATAATTGAAGATCCTCTTCTCTGAATCTAAAACATATGTAAAAAGAACTTGAGAAAAAACACAAAGCCATAATAAATTGTAGTTAGATTTTCACTGTATCTCAGCATTTGTAATGTGATGATTCAGAATGGGAAAAAATGAATTAACTCAAGATGGTGTGTGACTAGTATCTAGTCAATAGTGCTGAGATCCTTCTCCAATCTTCTATCTCACATCCAATCCCCAACTGTCATTAAATTAAGAGAAACATAAAGATAAATAGGATAAATAAGATAAACATGGTCTTAACTATGACAGAGAGTGTTATAGTTAAGTAGAATCAGTTTCAACTAACCACTTTTTATTTTATTTTACATTTTATTGATATATTTGTCAGAGAGAGAGAGAGAGAGAGAGAGAGAGAGAGAGAGAGAGAGAGAGAGAAAGAGAGAACAAGCAGGGAGAGAGGCAGGTAGAGGGAGAATCAGGATCCCTGCTAAGCAAGGAGTCTGATATGGGACTCAATCCCAGGACCCTGGGATCATGAAATGAGCTGAAAGCAGACACTTTTCAAAAACTGATAAAATTCAATTGTGTCTTTATGTTTTATACACAATAAGTAAATTACAGCTTCAGGGAAAAGTGAACATATGCATTATAGTTCAAATGTTATAATATGTCTCTAAGAGACTGTTTAGCCCAACATCCTAATTTTACAGATGTGACAACTGAGGTCTCAAGCCACAGAGTTATTTTCGGTGTTGTTTTAAGTCCATGGAGTTCTGACTCTTTCCAGAGCTCTTCCTGCTATACCACACTATCATCAACTGAAACTTTATAGGAAAGTGCTTTGTAAACTGGAAAACACTTTATAAATTTTAAATAGTATTTTTAGTCATATCTGAACTACATATCTTAATGTTTTAAAATTAAGAAAAATGGCACAAATAGTTTCAGTAAGCATTGTTATGTGCCCCAAGTGATCAAAATCAGTGTTTCATCTCTGGATATAATCATGAAAGAGAATAAATAAAAATAATTATTTTTTCTTCAAGGAAAATTTTTGTTAAAAATATCCACCACAGGGGTGCCTCGGTGGCCCAGTCAATTAAGCATCTGCCTTCATCTCAGGTCATGATCTTGGGTCCTGTGATAGAACCTTGAGTCAGGTAGTCAGGTTCCCTGCTCAGCAGGAAGTCTGCCTCTTCTCTCTCTCTCTCTCTCTCTCTCTCTCTCTGCCCCTCCTCCACACTTGTTCTCTCTCTCTCTCTCTCTCTCTCTCTCTCTCTCTCTTTCAAATAAATAAATAAAATCTTAAAAAATATTCTACATTGGTAAAATGTGGGGAAATAGGAGTTTTTTGTAACACTAATGGGAGTGTAAGTCAGAACAATTTTAGAGAGCAATTCAGCAATAACTATTAAAGTTGAAGGTGTGCAGAGCCCACAAATTAATGATTTTACTTCTAGGTTTATACTACATAGAAATTCTCCCACAAAGGCACAAGAAAACATGATGTACATTTACAGCACTGTATGTAATAACAAAAAATTAAAAAAATCTAAATGTCTATTGATATAGTAAAGAATAATCAAACTGTGATATACTCATGTAATTAAATAGTAGAATGGACAAATAAATAAATCAACTAGATCAGCATGTATCAACATAGATGAGTCTCAAAAACATAATATAAAAACAATGATTACAAAAGGATAATATGGTGCCAAACCATTTAGGTACATTTTAAAAATACAATTAAATAATATTGCATATTGTTTCTGCATAAATACACATATGATTAAAAACAGAGCAATAATTCACACAAATTATAAAATTTTAACTCTAATGAAGGGTGGAGGAGAAAGGAGATTAGTGTTAGTTAATAACGCTTTACATCTACACTTTTTAAAATAATGAGCTCTGAATCAAATGTAGCAAAATGTAGACTTGGTTATTGGTCCACAAATGTCTCTCATTATTTTCTGCTCTTTCTATTTGAGTTATTTTATAATCAGTCTTGCTAATTTATTACACAATTAAACCAATGCTACTAGAATTGATTTCAGGATAAGAATGGCATTTTCCAGTAAATCAGAATATATATTTATATTTAGTATATGTATGTATATATATATAAAATGAAATGAGCTGTTTTGATAATTAGTCTGATTCCAGTTGACAGGTTATAAAATATATTGATCCAATGTATATGAACTTTGTAATCACGCTGCCTTGATTCAAATGCTGGCTGTGATAATTTGTAGGCTGTGTGGCCTCAGATAAGTCATTTAACCCTCTCCTTGATCAGTACCATCTTCCATAAAGCAAGGATCACAGTAATATCATCTACATTGTAGGGTTGCTATGAAGATTAAAAGAACTAAATAACCTGTGATATAGTGTCTAAAAAATGTTAGATGTTGTTATATTCTGGCAAAAATAAGAACAGCAGTTGTTCATCAAACTTTTTTCCTGAACTACATTGTTTATATGTCTATACTGGTTAAATGTATCAAATAATCATCCATTTCTTAAATTCTCTACCTCTGAGGACCAATCAATTAACTAAGAATTTCCAGTTATTAGAGTTTTTAGACAATAGTTTTAATTAATTAGTGTATTTAAACATGGTTCATCCCTACCACACAACAGATTACCTGTGGTCAAACCTACCTGATGATCCAGAAAGGGGAGCACTGTCTGCCCAAATTTTATTTAAATAAACATTTCCTGTTTTGCACATTGTCATATGTATTGACCAGTTGACCAACAACTTCTCATCTTTCATATATGTCTGGGTTAAATCTTCAACTAGAATAATTTGTTGACAAATGGGAGGGGTTTTTTAAGTTAATGTAGAATTTGAGATTGTGCATTCTTTTCTTTCTCTTTCTTTTTCACTTTTCTCTTTTTTTTAAGTCCTCTGATAAGTTTCTCTTCAGAAAGGACAATGTTAACTGACCACACTTTTAAAAAAATATTTATTTATTTATTTATTTATTTATTTATTTATTTATTTATTTGACAGAAAGAGAGAGAGCACAAGCAAGAGGAGCAGCAGACAGAGGGAGAGGGAGAGGGAGCCTGATGTGGGGCTCAATTCCAGAATCCTGGGAGCATGACCTGAGCTGAATGCAGATGCTTAAATGATTAAGCCACACAGGTGCCCCTTAACTGACCACCCTGATAAATAAGGATTTATGGTGCAGATCATAGGGGCCTTTAAAGCAATGAAGGTTTTTACTTCTTTTTTTCTAGAAGGATTGGAATTTAGTTGTTGCCTTTTTAGACAAATACACTTTTGGATTGCAGATAATGAAAGGGGCATACAAATGTAAACAGGACTGCAGCACAGCGGGATTATGGGCTAAGATCCAGGGCAAGACAGAAAAACAAGTAGTCTCAGACCAGTCAGTTACCTCAAACAAAAATTTCAGATCAACTTTTGTTTTATTTTTGCCAATGCAAAATCAAAATTTCAGAAGAAGTTTTATTGTGTTAACTAGTTATATTTTCTTTATTTCCTTAACCATTTGTAAAAATAAAGGAATTTTGCCAGAAGAATTTGGGAATTTGTTGAAAGGCAAGTCAACTTAAAATTTTAAAAATACATATTATGTCTATGGCTTTCTTCCTAAAGCACCATGAATTAGGCTTTATTTCTTTTTCTTATATTTTATGAATTAGGCTCTAATAGAAGTTATAATTATCTTATGAGATAGAACATATATTTTAATGTTCTCTTTGGACATGGCAGTAATGATCTTTCATACTCCATTTCATTTATAAATATGAAAGCAGAAAATTCATAATTTTATCTTAATTTTTGAACAAAATTAAGGGAAAGCTATCTTGGCTGTTTTCAATCATGAATTACATAACCATAATTTTGAGTATCAGGAAAATTATTTACAAACATCCCATTTATTTTTAATTCACTTTACATGAATTTTCCATCAAGATCTTCAGGTATATTTATAACATACTGTGATTTTTGTTAATTGCAGTACCTAGAGGATTTATAATTTAAAACAGAGGTCACAAACTGACAGCCCATGGGCTAGATTCAGACCATAGATGATTTTCTTTAGCCTGTATAGTGTTTTTTTCTTTTTCTTTTGTTTTGTTTTTACTTTCATTGAGTTGGTTACCAATATTTAAGAATTAGGAAATTTCATATAAAAACCTGTATTCCTGGCTTCTCTTAAAAATTCAGAGCTTAGCAATATTGGGCCTACATTCCCACATGGTGACAATTAGCTACACTGAGTAACAGCTGACACCTTTGGAAAGAATACGTACTCTCCAGGTCACCCTAGTCCCCACAATTCCGTATTGCTTCTGGCCTTGCATTTACATTACCAGCCTTTCATCAGTAGGCATTAGAGTTTGCAACTCTCCTGTTTCTCTGTAGTTTATGTGAATGAATCAATGCATATACTTTTAAGAACATTTCATAGTTTCTCTCAGATTACTGCAAATGTAAAAACGCATTACATATATGTGTACATATGTAATGTGTGCCCTGATTAATCTAAAATAAATCTACACAGGGCACTTGGGTGGCTCAGTGGGTTAAAGCCTCTGCCTTCGGCTCAGGTCATGATCTGAGGGTCCTGGGATCAAGGCCTGCATTGGGCTCTCTGCTCAGCAGGGAGCCTGCTTCCTCCTCTCTCTCTCTGCTTGCCTCTCTGCCTACTTGTGATCTCTCTCTGTGTCAAATAAATAAATAAAATCTTTAATAAAATAAAATAAAATAAAATAAATCTACACAGTTATAAACTATTATAATTAATTAAATGAAGAGATGATTGCTTTAATTTGCATGTTATTTACTACTGGGAAAATTGAAATAAAATGAAAGTCAATTTCAATGTCTGAATTCAATTCCATTCATTTAAAATTAAGAAACAATTACTTTCAATATCCCAAACCTAAACTCAAAACTCAAACCATGTAAAGTTGCTCAGTTAAAATCATTCATTCATGAAATCTAATGGATTCTAGTCTCCCCCAGCACTAAAGTTACAGTATAATAAAAGTTTGGCACTTAAGGAGGCACATCCACTGCTTCAGGTCACTTAGGTATTATATAGTGTGCATGGTATTTAAAAGTAATATTTAATATAGGAAATGTCCCAGATATTACAAACATCACTATAGTGGTTTTTAGTTGCTATGTTGAAAATTCACGTGGTTTGGTCCCCATCTCTTCCATAATCCTATGGTATTTTTGTTGTAGAAAAATATGGATAAAACATATTATCAAGGGCAGCCCTGAAGAAATTGGGAAAAAGTTACCAAAGGGTGATTTAACCTGAGAAGGGTATATGAAGAGAAGAAGGGGCACTATTGCCCAGTAATATCAAAATGTACTTTTCTACTTTATTACCATGTGTTGCCCTCCTTTTCCCTTGCTTCTCTGAGTTAGTCCATTATTTTCCTCATTACAACCTAAAAGGTACAAAGCCTAGAGCAATATGATATTGCAACTGTCATACATAACTTTAAGAAGTTTTAAGATAAATCTTAGACTTCCAAATTTAAAAAAAATGTATTTTTAGAAAAAAAATAATTTCAAATGTTTTAGAACAATTAGCATGCTTACAAAATATATCCATGCCTAATGCTTAGAACAACTCCACAAATTAGATTGCCTACGTTTTTTTCCTTTTTGCTATGGCACACTTAATAACCTGTGCTGCCCTGCAAAAGTGAATGTACCTTCCTAAGCACTCCAAAGTTATGGGATGAGTGAATTACTTTCTTGTTATTTTACATAGGTATCATGGTTTTTGTGCCAGGGAGCCCAAATCAACCTACATCAACTTTGCAAACTTTCCCTAGCTTCTTCCTTCTTTCCCTACCTTCTTTCTTCGGGGAAAGAGTTGTTCCCTGTGGCTGGAAATCATCTCCCCACTGCGTGATCCTAGGATCCATTCCCAGTTAATAGATATGAATGATTACTTTCAATAATGAAACTGTGGATACCAAATTAACTAGTACCCACAAATGGATAGACAGGGTCTAATTAGCTATTTGGATTTCATTTTTCTTATTATTAACTAAGGATTAAAAAGATTGGACATTTGCTCTGAACATTTTAAATGGCTCTACTTTCCTACCTTAATAAGTATATTATAGGGAACAAAATTATTGAAGTTGGGCTGAATCTGTACAGGCTCCAGGACATTCCCAGAAAGTTGATTTTTAAAAAAAATAAATACATAAATACCTGTTAACAGCTTGTTTTCTTGTCATTTGCCTCTTCCTTCTAAAAGGAGAGTATAGCAAAAAATAAGTAAATAAAACTGGTTAATTGAGAGTTATGGTTAGTTAGCTTTCAATTAATCAAGGCTTTATTTTATTTCACAAAAAAGCATCTTCAATTCTTCTGGAATTTTAGATAGATTACACACAATGTAACACCAGCAGGGAAGACCACAAAAGAGGTAAGAAAGCCTGAATTGTTATTAGATAGTATTTTAAATATATGGACAACGCTATTGTATTTCTGTTCTAATCCCCTCTGAAGAAAGCATAGTGTGAAACATCATGTTGTTTAGGGCTTTTCCATATATGAAGACAAGGAAACAAGGTTATAGATTTCTGTTGAGAAAAAAATGGCCTTGGGTCGTTAACAATTCCTAAAAAAGATTCAGCAGTATTGTGTCTTCTTCCTTTCTCTCAAGAGCCTTCCTCCCAAACCAATGAGTATTCCAATATATTTAGGGGAAAAAAATCCCCATCTAGGATTTTTTTTCCATTTTCTATTTGGCCAACAGGATGATGAAAGTGAGCCAATATCATTGTTAAACTTTAATTTTCTAAACATGGAACTATTAATCACACAGCTCGCTATATAATTATTGCTGGAACAGTAATGAACTATCTTACATTCTTCCCAAAAGGGTTATACACACACACACACACACACACACACACACACACACACACACAATCATAACACACCATACAAAATAAACATTTACAAATGAGATTAATAAAACACCACAAAATTAGCTTAATTAACAAAACAAACATTCTTTCCAATAGCACAGTATTTCGTAGTGAAGAACAATGAACTCTAAACCAATATGCTGCTTCTGGGGAAAATGGGAGAGGGAGGATCCGTGTACCCTACTTGTCACCTCCTCCTGTGATTACACCTAAATAATATCTACATCAGTGTAAATAAATCAGAAAATGACTGAAGACTGGCAGAATAGACTGTCCATAGATAAATGTAAAGAAGCCACCTCAAAGAGGGTAGAAAGGGCAGAGATATGGTCAAGAGACAAACTGACCCACAGGATTGTCCATGAAAGGGAAGGACACCTTGAGTGAGGAAAAGAAAAAGGAGATGACCCTCTACCAAATACCGCAAGCATTAGGAATTCACACTGAGAAGATGAATCCCCATAATATTTGGCTTTGACAACCAATGGAACCCATTTTGTGAGTTCCTACAATCAGTGAGGCTTAATACCTGGAACTTTAAAATTCAGCAATTCATTCTGGGAGAGCCATAAGGTGATTAGAACCTTAGCCCCAGCCCTTAGGCAGCACAATAAACAGCCCCACTGAAATGTAGCATTAGAAACACAGTTTTAAAAATATCTGGAGTATACAGGAAGGAGATTTATTTACTAATCTCAGAACATGTGCTGGTGGAGGGATCATTGGAAGACTCCTAGAATGAAAGAGCTGGTAGGTGCCATTTCCCCACAGCGTACCTACCCACACAACTGTGGGAACCAGTGTAGGATGAACATTCTCCACAAAGCTTGCCCGATACTCGTCTTCTACAGACCATCCCCTCCATCCCAGACTGGGCAGTTTTCCCAGGGTGGCTGCAGGTTTTCTCCTGCAGTGGAACAATATAGACCTTGCTGGTACTGTGTGCCCCATCACACATTCTCCTGTGGACATGCCCCTTCCAACATACCCTTGACAGGAGACCATCCAAAGGAGTGCCACAAGCTTGAAACAAACCTAACAGTCCCAAACAACTCCAAAGTGACTCCTGCCCTAGGAAAAGAAGAAGATAACCAAAAAAACCATTCTGACTGTGAACCCAGCAGTGGCTGGGAGCACACATCTGGTCTGACTGAAGGACCTTCCTATCAATGACAGCTTCTCAGAGGGCAAGACAGAGAGAGCACTCTGCAGTTTGATGCTGCCACACCTCTGGCAAATGCCTGGTCTGATTAAACTGAAGCCTAAGGTGGCCCCAGACTTGACCTCTAACAACACAGGGACCAAACCCTGACCATGAGACAAAGAGAGTAACTGCACACAACTGTACTGAAGGCAAAAACAGGGTACATGCAACAGACATAGAAGACACTCCTGAACTGCCAGGTTATGGTGAACAAAAAACATTACATTGCAGGACACCACAGGACCTCTTCTACATATGACCACTACTTTGAAAAGGAGACATAGCAGACTTTCCTAACACATAGAAACAGACACAGAGAGTTAGAAAAAATGAGGAAACAAATATGACATGAAAAAGGAGATGAAAATCACAGCAAGAGAACTAAATGAAACAAAGATAAGTAACATGCCTAATAAATAATTTAAAGTAACTGTCATAAAGATACTCACTGGATTTGAAAAAAGAGTGGAGAGCCTCAGTGAGACCCTTAACAAAAAGATAGAAAACAGGCACATGCGTGCGCACACACACACACACACACACACACAATCAGAGATGAGAGAGTTGAGGAGGGAAGATGGCGGAAGGCCAGGTCATTTCGGGGAGTCCCCTGAAGTGAGCTCAATTCCTGCAAAAAACACTACAGGAACACTGTGAGCACCCATGAAATCAGCCTGAAATGTGATATTTTGCACTTCTGGATCACAACGGGGGACAAGGACCATTGACAAAAAGTTAGAAACAAGTGAGAGTGAACAGAGGGTTACCCCCAGAGACAAGGGGTATGGGGAAGGAAGCCCGCAGAGCTGAACCATTGGAAGTAACACCCCAGCAAGAAAGTGCTCTGTGTTCGGGGAATAAGAGCAGATTACGGTCTGATTTGGGGCGAGGCAAAACCAGGAACACAGCAAAGCCTGTGGCACAGAGTCTGTTTTTCTGCTGCTGCAGCAGGGAGACAAGAATCTGCAGCGAGAGGGAGTGCCTTGCGGTGCGAGGGAACTGGGAGAGGCCAGTGGTGTGGAGTCTATCTTTCCAATGCTGAAGCCAGAGGAGCAGGGATCCACAGAGAGAAAGAGTGCCCTGTGTGGCGCAAAGGAACTTGGCAAAACCAGCAGTGCAGAGTCTATTTTACCACCACTTTCTTTTTTTATTTTTCCCCCAGTCCTCCACTGCTTTTCTCTCCCGCTTCTCTGAATCCCGTGAGCCAGGCACGGACTCCCCAGGGAAGGCGATTTTGCAGACTTGCATGGGACATGCGGGGCCGTGGGTCCTCAGGGCCACATAGCCTCCCAGGGCACAGACAAGGCCCCACAACCCAAAATTGGTCGCGGTTTCAGGGTGAGGTAGTGAAACGACAAGTGGGGGCTTTGGACAGAAGTCAATCCAGCATCTGCACCTGCCCGGCTGTGACAGGCTGGCAAGTGGGAGGCAGTACAGGGCCTCTCTCTGTGTAGGGGCTTTCTCTGCGAAGGAGGTCTGGGCGCAGACATCTTGCTCCAACCTGACTTCCTCAGCAGCTGAAAAAGGCCATAAAAGAACAACCCGCCCCCCAGAGAACTGTACCCTGACAACCTGGTTACCATGGAGACCAGTCCCTAGGAAGGGGGCGGAGAAACGCAGCCCAGGTAGAAGGGACTGAAAACAGCGTAGCAGGCCCCGCCCCCAGAAGGCAAGCCATAAGCACAGGAGGACAACACTCAAACTGTAAAACCCAAACATCAGAGGGAAAGGCAATTTATTAAACTCCTGGTACTGCCCCAAAAGCTGTACACTTTATTGATACAGTTTTTCACCTTATTTCCTTTTTTAACTTTTTTTGATTTTTACTTTTAAAGTTTCCATTTTAAACTCAAAAATGCATTCTCATGGTTTTTGTTCTTTTAATTTTTAACCCACTTCTTAATCACAACGTGATACTCAATACAACACTCCATAACAATTTTTACCTTAAAATTTTTTCAAACACACTCCTGTATTTTCTGTTGTTGTTGTTGCTCCTTGTTTCTCTGTTCGTTTTATCTGTTTTTCCCTTTCTTCTCTCTTCTTTCCTTTATTTTCTCTTTTACATATAAATATAGTTATAAGCTTCAAGGTAATCATACATCCCTATTCAATACTACCCCTATATACAACCAGTCCTAATCTCCCTATACCTTTAGAAAGTGGGCTCCTCCAACAATAATAACAAGACTCAGGAGCATCTGAAACACTTTCCTTGCCCACAAGGAGTGTCTTCCCTCACCTTCCCACTCTAGTCTGTCAGTATTTCTGTGTAATTCTTTTTGCCTTTCTATTATATAAATACTGGTTTTGGGGGTCATCCAGGTTGGGCTTTGCTTTTTGATCTATTCATTTACCCTTGATAGCCCTTTTCAATTACCCTGTAGTAGTTTTGTACCATATAAATCCTACCACTGGGCGCCACTCTGGCAGGGGTTTCTTTTCTTGCTTCCTTTCTTCCATTTTCTTTTTATTTCTCCTTCCTTTTCAGTGATGAATTCTGATTCTCCAAAACCATCCAGCGACAAATTCACTGGGATAGTGGCTAATATATTTAGCTATACACCCCCTCAACCACTCCTCACCACAATGACTCAGAGGAGGAACATCCAACAGAAGAGAACCCTGAGACTACAACCCTGGTCACAGAATTACTGGAAATGAACATAAACAATTTGACTGAAATGGAATTCAGGGCAGCAATCATCCAAGCAATGGCTAATTTGGAAAAGAACATTAGTCTCAAAATGGAAGCCATAATAACAAAGAGAAAGCTGAGGTTAGAAAGGCTATTGATGAGATGCATCTAATTTAAATATGCTAACAACCAGAGTAAGTGAAGCTGAAGATCGTATCAGTGATTTAGAAGACAGATGAATTAAGAAGGAGGAGCAAGAGAAGTCTTGTAGCAAACAGCTAAAATCCCATGAAAACAGAATAAGGGAAATAAATGATACCATGAAACGCTCCAATATCAGAATTATTGGAATCCCCAAAAGAGTTGAGAGAGAGAGAAGCCTAGAAGATATAGTTGAACCAATCATGGATGAAAAGTTCTCTAATCTGGGGAATGAAACTAATGTTCATGTCCTAGAGGCAGAGAGGACACCCCTGAAGATCAATGAGTCCAGGAAAACCCCCAGGGACATAATTGTGAAACTTGCAAATCATAAAACCAAAGAATATGTCTTTTTTTTTTTAAAGATTTTATTTGGGACGCCTGGGTGGCTCAGTTGGTTGGGCAACTGCCTTTGGCTCAGGGCATGATCCCGGAGATCCGGGATCGAGTCCCACATCGGGCTCCCTGCTCTGCGGGAAGCCTGCTTCTCCCTCTCTCACTCCCCCTGCTTGTGTTCCCTCTCTG
>PITA01025129.1:0-19219 GCA_004023965.1 Spilogale gracilis
TGCTGACGGACAGAGGCCTGCACAGCAGAATGGACTGGAGAAAGGGCTGTGGGGGGCCCCGGCCTGTGAGGCGGTGTGGGGGCTTCAGCCTGGACGCCCTCCCTTCTCTTAGAGAGAAGTTCACCTGGCTGCGGCACAGGCCCCAATTAGAGATGCAACAAAAGAGGGAAACCGAACTCTACTTTAGCCTGGGACCTCAGAGGTCAAGTCCAGGCCTGAGTTTTGCAAGCACTCCAGTGAATGACCCATCCCGAGGGAGCACCCTGGGCACAATGCTTTTGCAGGACCCAGTGGTCTGGCCCTAGAGCCTCTCACCCTTCTTGACCACAGGGCAGGATAAGGAGTGGTTTCCACATTGACCTACAGGCCCCCTACCTCCACCACAATGCCCCCAAGAAGTGAGAGGCACAGGGCATGGAGTGGGAGGACCCCAGAGGGACCTCTACTCAGAGAGCCAGCTCCCACGGCCCAGCGCGGACACAGACGACCAAGCCAAGCCAGGGAGGAGAAACTTCTCTAATTTCCTTCTGGACTAAGTTTATTCTCTTATTCATTTTTATTTAATTGTTTTAAAAAAAAATTCTTACTAATTTTTTTTTTAAACACAAAACAAAGCCAGGGGAATGAGGCCCTTTCAGTGTGCAGCTTCCGTTCATGCCGTCCGGGTGTGGCGAGCTTCGTAAGGGTACTCGGGGTGTTGTGCACGCATGTGTTTTAACAACAACTGACATCCCTTGCACTACCATACATGCAAGGGTATTCTCCATTTCCCTGAAGACAGGGGCTCTCTCCTGTTTCTCTTGATTCCTCGCTGGCCTCCCACCTTCTCTTGATTTCCTGGCTCTGGGGCACCCTGTCAATGGTGCACTACGTCCTTATAATCAGCAAAACGAGCACTCGACCCTGAGCCTCCGGACTGGCAGACATGGTGGGGGGGCCGGATGGGCGAGCTGCCGCTCTCTCTCCAGGCCATGCCAGCCCCACGCCAGTGCAGGTCACCGACGTGTTGGGTTCAGTCCACTCAGTCTCCGAATTTCTCTGGTTTTCAGCATTGCGAAAAACAAAAATTGACGGATTTGGCAGAAAAAAGTATTGGGATTCCTGGCTTATCCTGAAAAACCGAAAAGATCTGCCAAACCTGGGCTGAAGTCTCGCTCATTTGCGCTATCTGCCTGACCCTGGAGGCCCCTGACTGTGACCCGCCCCTCCCCCCGCCCAGCCAGGTTTCGTCCCATCCCCCAGTTTGGTGGCAGGCAGTGATGAAGCCCAGGGAGAGAAGAGGTCACCCCAGGAGTGGAAAGGGAGCCAGCACTAGCTAGCTCTAGCAGATCTGTCCCTTACTGGCAGGGTCCCCAACTGCTGCACTGCAGTCAGCCCGCCTATCTGCTGAGCCACGCCACCCCACTGGTCCCGTAAGCACACAGCAGGGGACTCAGGGAGCGGGATTGTGCACCCCTCCTCCTGAACAAGATGGGTCTAGGGATGGCCGACCTCTCACCTGCTCGCCCAAGGCCTGGCACGTGACAAGGATCCAGTGTTGCTGGTAATTCCGGGAGGTAGATGGCCCAAAGAGAGCCAGGCTGACGCTGCCTGTGTCCTCGGAGGTGATGTTCCGGAAGAACTTGGAAGGCTCGAGGACCCAGGGCTTGGGACCTCCTTCAAACAGCATCTCCTTTGAGGAGCCAAGGGTCACCAAGGCAACAGAAGAGGGATCCACAGCCTGTTGGCGAGAAGAGGAAAGGAAAGTCAGCACTCACGTGTAGGGGAGGCCTCGCCCCGCCACCGACGGGCCCCCACAGAGGTCAGACAGGCGCCAACCCCTCCGTGGAACTAGGTCTGCTCATCACCACAACCAGGCTTTGTCATCAAGAACCAAAGGCCTAGGAACACTCTGAGAAGAACTGTGGGTACACTCTGGTTCACAGCGGGGGGTGGGGGGGAGGTTTGCCTCTTCTGTAAGATCATGGGTAAAACCCTTGAAAATATCCAGAGCCCCTGAACCCGAGTACTACTCTTCCGGAATCTAGCCCAGTGACAGAACAGGAAGAGCGACAAGTTCATGCACAAGAGATGTTCGTCACGGTATTATTTATGACAGCAAATCATGGGCCAGCAAACTAAAATCCACAACATGGAGGCTGCTTAACTGAACGTGGTCCATCCACACCATGGAGGTGAGGCGGGTCCCTAAAGCAGTTAGTGATTCACAAGGAGCTGGATACAGAACTGACTGTTGAGTGTGATCACAACCATGTTGTTTCAAAATGCACAGAGCGATCCTACAAAGAAATGCACCAGATGATGGGGGCAAGGAGATCCACAGACGGCCTGTCCTCGTTTTCCTCCACTGCGTTTCCCACACTTTCTATAACATATAGAGAAGCTTCGAGGTTGGGGTGGGGGCAGGGCTTTTTTGCCTGCTTTGTTCCCAGCACCTAGAACCATGCCTGGCACACAGTCGGTGCGCAACCATTATCTGTGGAAGGAGAGAGCGAACACTAAGTCCTAAAAGTACCCAATAGAGGAAGGACGAATTACACCAATTTTTACAAAAAGCTCTCATCCACTTTCATGATCTTTGTGCTGAGGGTCCTGGGGCCTCCCTACACGGGCTGGTGGCTGGGCTGAGGATCTATGGGAAATAGCTGGGAGAGCAGTGTACCTCCGGGAAGATGAGGTTTGCTCCCCTCACAGACTCAAGCAGGGGTGTTGAGAAGGAGGGCTCTCTGCGGGGCCCTGTGGCCTTGCTCCCTCGCTCCCTTCTGGAGCTTGTCTGAGCCCCTGCTCCAGCAGGTCTCACTGAGGTCACCCTGAGTCCTTACTTGTCAGCCAGCTTCTGTGTTGCAACCCCCCTACTCTGCCCTCTATAAGCCACCAGAGGTCCATTCTGAAAGCACAGATCTGGCCAGTCACTCCACCACAAGACTTATCTGTAGCCCCAGCTACCCTGAGAAGGAAGGCTCCGTGAGTCGGGATCTGGGCTCTCCTAGCCTGGCCCTGGCCTTGGTTCTTCTAGTCCCACCTTCAGACTAGTCCCCAGGCCCTCACAGGGGCTGCCCTGCTGCCCTGGTCCCCCTGCCAGCTCCTTCCCTCACCCAAGGGCGTCCAGCCTGCCAGGGCCGACAGTCTCCTCAGCCCGTGTCACTGAGACAGTGATTGGTCTGGTGTCTGCCTCCCTCATCAGTCCCTGGGCTCATGAAAGGTATGGGGCGCCTGTTTCCTTCCGCATCCACAGCGTGAGCAAACCATAGGAGAAATGAAAGACCAGCTAGAGAAAATAAAAAATATTTAAAGAAAAACATGGAGGAAATAACGGCAACTCAATCATACTGTTTCTTAACCATGCAATTAGCAAAAATCTAAAAGTTTCAGCACACACTCTGCTGATGAGTCTGTAGAGAAACGTGCACCCTTTTAAACAAATTTATTCACTTTTTATAATCGGTGCAGAACATTATACTGGTTTCGGGGGTCCGGTGTAACTCACTGGTATTTGTTTGCACAGCTGACCCTGAACAAGGCTCGGGGTGCTGACCCACCAGGCAGCCGAGAGTCCACATGTAACTTCTGACTCCCCTAAAAGGGGGTGGGTGGAAGCAGGACTTCCGAGGATCCTTCTAATACAGGTTTAGCTTTGGGACTACATAGATGACTTACACATACATTAAAACAACATTTTAAAAACTGAAAAACACCCAAAAGCTAACCCTAAAACTGAGAAGGAAAACAGACCAATCTGACGGACTGATCACCGCAATGCTGCAATGACCAAGCCCACGCCAGTCCCTTACTCTTGGCCTCGGTGATCCCTTGGCCTCGCATGATTCCCAACATCTCTGAAAACAAGTGTTGCAAATACCTGTCACCCTGACGGCGCTGGGGGGTGGGGATGCTGTTCCTAAGGCAGAATCAGCATCAAGCAAAAAAAGGATGCGGGGATCGATTAGCAATGTCTGCTGTGGGCGAGGATACACACAGGTGCCACGTCCGCATTAGACTGGATTCCACATGGGTGGGGGCCGCTTCTAGTTCAGAATGGCCAGCATGCTGGCAGTGTGGGGGCTACTGTTAACACACCTCGAGTGTGCCCTTAGTTTACTGACTAGAGCATACAGAGCTATGTCCAGGTCTGGCTTTCCCAGGCTCTACTCTCCTGGAATCCTTAAGGCCCTGAGTGTTTGTGCCACTCTGGGCACAACACCCAGTCTCAGACTTTCTGCAGGTAGAGACCAGAATGTGTTGCTGGGATGTCATCAGGACTGGAGGGTCAGTATAGACTGGGATGGAGTCTACACTGACCCACTCATCAGGGCCCCTGACCCTCCACCCAGCTCCTTCCATGCCCGCACCACATGGCAGCTGGATCCTTATCTCCCAACTGCCAGAGCCTCAAGTCCTCATAGATACAGACTGATGGCCATTCGGCTGTCACCTACCGTGCTGAGTCTGGAGCCGTGCCCAGCGGCCCCGTTCCTCGCTATGGAGGGGGAGTCACCTGAGGGACAGCTTTAAGATGCACATACGCTCCAGGATGGGGGCAGGTGGGCAAGGTGACATGACCTGTTGAGGCCTATTGGGCGAGATTCTCTGTGCTGGGTACTTACACTAAACCCTTAGCAAAGAAAGGGCATCGCAGGTCAATGAGAATTCTATCCACTGAATTTTTTTTTTTCTAAATGGACACTTTCCTGAATTTGCTTTTGGGTATCAGTTCTCCAAGCATCCCTCCATGGACACATGTGCATATGTGTGAACATGTGTGTACACACACACATGCAATTTCAAAAAAACTGGGGCGCCCACCCCTCCCCAGCCAGGCTCTCCCTTGCTTGTGTGCCCAGGTCTTGAAACCATTAAAAGAACCCTTTTCTTGCACATGAATGACCAAGTATTATTAGGGCCTTTGTTTTTCCCCCTCAAGACAGCCTCATGACCTGCAGCACTCAGGCCTCTACGCAAACATCACCTTCTCGGAGAGGCGTTCTCTGACTCCTTCAGATAGAACCTCTTGTCACTGCCTACCTCCTCTCCCAGCTCAACCACCCTTCTCCCTCCCTGCCACCATTTTCCATATGACTATGTTTCTCTGTCCCCACAACTAGAATGAAGTTGGTACTGGCCAGCTGTGTGACCTTAAGCAGGTTAACCTCTATAAGGCTCAGTCTCCCCATTCAGTAAAATGGGTACGAGGACCCAAGCCTCATGGGATCGGTGTAGAGATTCAAGGGCACGTGAATGAAAGCCCCGTACACGTCCCACCCATGTTCAGTAAATGGCCCCTACTATATTGTCGTTAACTGTCATCCCCATTTTATAGATGGGAAGCACGAATCCCTGCAAAGTGAAACGACGTGTCCAAGTTCACCCAGTCTGTTCCGAGTCTGGAGCTCTGTTCTTCCCCAGGTCTCAATGCTACAACCAGCAAAACTTCGCTGTGGATGAAGCAGGTCACTATAAACGTGGCCAAAGAATTTTTTTTTTCCCATGACCAGCCCAAAGGGAAAGATTTTGTGAAGGCACCACGTGGCCTATAATTAACATCTGAAGAACAATGAATTATCACCTTCACGTGTAATTCTCTTTCCATTCAGGCATAAAAGTGTCACAGAATCCTGTGCCAGGAAGAAAGGTTAATGATCAACCCAGCTAATGAAGGACTCCCATAAATCGTACAGGTCCCTCGGCGGCTGTGAAGGCCCAGATGTTTGAGCTGGCCAGGCCAGAGAGGAGGGCCCCTGCACCTCGGACGGGACCTTTACTCTGGGCCTTGGGGTCCTGGTTTGCAGAGCAAGGGGGTGCATCTAGATATCGGGAGGCCCTTAGTGCTCTGTTCCCTCTACAATGCTCACTACAGTTGTCTGAACACTTACCTTCCCCACAGACCAGTGGCCACCCAGGGCACAGTGTGGGACTTATCCCTGCAACTCTGTCTCCCCTGCCTGGGCTAGGTACCAACTGTGTACCTACCCACAGATGATCTGCAGAGTAAACTGGTGAATGGACAAGCAAAGAGTCATTGAGAGTTGCTTTCCTAGTTTCCACACTCCTCTCTTCTTTAGAGAAAGGACCCCATTTTGTTAGGGTAGGTAACTGTCCAGCTAAAATATTTCCAGCCTCTGTTGAAGATAGGTGTGCCCAGTGGATTGAGTTCTGGCCAATGAAAGGCAGGTAGAAACTGTTCCTTTAAACTTCTGAAAGTTTACTAGAACTAACTAACTTAGCTGGGAGGAAAGCTTTCCCCTTCTAGCTACATGGAATGCAGATGTGATAACCAGAGCTCCAGCAGCCATTTTAGACTATAAGGCAATCTTGAGGAGGAAAGCCACATATTAGAATGACGAAAGATAAAAACCTGGGTCCTGATGACTATGGAGGTGCCACACTAGCCCCATATGAAGGCTCTCATGTGAAAGAGAAATAAACCCTCCATACTGGCTAAGCCCTCGTTTTGGATTTTATTATTTGTAAATAAACTTGATCTTAACTATTGTCAAGACAGAAGAAAAATAAGAGACTTATATCCTTCTATAATATGTCAAGTCAGGAAGCCTTGATGGGGGACATGTCTGTATTATCTTCACCCTTAATCCCACCTTGGGACAGTGAGCTCAGTTGGTGGCCTCTGATGCTTCGGCCACACACCCCAGTTAAAGAGGTCATTTGGAGCAAGCACTGAGGAAGAGCCCTGAAGAACCTCTTCCCTGGGGTCCTAAGGAAACTCTATCGGAGGCTATGGCAGGGGTCCCTCAAGAATCCTGCCAATCCTCTGGAACCCTGTTCTCTGAGAGCCCTCTCACTGCTTCCTGATCAGGAAGAGGATCCTGACTTCCTAATTTTAAATAGCCACCTTCCTTCCCCTACCCTCCCTATCACCCTTTCCTGCTTTTCTTTTTTCCATGGTAAGTACTGGTTTATTACGTCTCAGCCAGCATGTCTGTTCATGAGGACAAGGATTTCTGTGTGTTTTCTGCACTGTGGATCCCAAAGGTTTAGAGCAGGGACTGGTGGCGGCGGGGTGGGGAAGGGGGTGGTGGTCAGATGTTGGTTCGGCGACAAATGAATGGATGAAGATGTGATACACACACATACACAGGAACATTACTCAATCATAAAAAAGCCTACCCTATGCAACGCAGCTGATGGACCCTGAGGGCAGTGTGCTGAGATAAGTCAAACCGAAAAAGACAAATACTGTGTGATCTCACTGTAATCTACAAGAGAAAAAGAGCTCACAGAGAACACAGTGATCATGGCTGGGCTGCTGGGGAGAGGCGTGTGGCAGCAAATGGATGAAGGTAGTCAAGAGGCACAAACTTGCCCTGGTAAAACATGTGACTCATGGTGGAGTCGTGTACAGCATGGTGCCTAGAGTTCATAACACCGTGTTGCGTATTTGGAAGTCGCTAACAGAGTAGATTACAAAAGTTCTCATCCCAAGAGAAAGACCTGTAACCACATATGGTGATGGGTGTTAACTAGGCTTACTGGGGTGTCCATTTCACGATGTATACAAATATGAATCATTGCCTCGTACGCCCGGAACCGATATAATGTTACATGTCAATTATACCTCAATGAAAAGATACACAAAACCAATTTTTGGTGGTTATCTGCTCTGTGTCAGGCACTCTGCTCGGGGTCAGGGGTTCAGAGGTGAAAGGTTCTAACCTCACTGACCCCCCTTCTAATGGGTGAGGGGGGAAGGAAACCTACCACAAACCATGGGGACCAGAACTGTCCTGGAGGCTGACGCTAGGTGTCAGGGAAAGGCAGCCCTGACTGGCCCAGCCTGGGAGGCTGGCAGGGAGGCCCCCCCCAAGGACAACCCTTTCGCCCTCCTCTGTAGGGGGAGCCTCCTGTGTGAGAGGAAGAGTTCTCATTAGGTCCACCATCCCACTATGGGGCAGCTGCTGTGTGAACCCCTCCCAACCACCCTTGGAAGAAGGTCTAGTTCTCTTTCATTTACATTTTAATAACTAACCCTACTGAGCACTCACTTCCTTCCAGGTACTGTTGTAAGCCCCTTTAGTTCACTAGCTCAGCTATTCCTCACTACACCCTACAGTTTAGGTGTTGTCTTAGCCTCATTCTACAGGCAGGGAAAGGGGAGGCCCAGAAAATGAAATGAAACAGTACAACAGAGTTGGTGTGAGACCTGGATTCCAACCGGGGTGGGGGTGGGGGGGCAGTGTCAAAGCCAAGGCAGTGAGCTCTGAGCTGCGGAGGCTTTAGCTGCCTCCGGCCACAGATGGATGAAGGGGACTCACATTCCAGCTGGTTGCCTGACGGCAGGCAAACAGCAAAATCCAGACCCGACCCGTGTCTCCCAGACCCCAGAGTCGGCACCATGTGCCATCCTTGGGTTCCATGGAGACCAGAGGTTCCATGGAGTGGACCAGAAGCCTTCCTGTCTGGACCCCTGCAGAGAGCATGTTAGCCATCACAGTCTACCACTAGGGAGGCTCTGCTCCTTCAACATACTTCCTGATTTCGGACAAGAGGGAGCGGTAGCTCTCCTGGCGCTATTCTGACCAGTTGGAGTTTTAATACAAATTTGCAAATGAATTCCTCACATCAGGAGATGAGGTGGAGGGCAGGGACTCCGGGCTCACCTTGAGGGGCAGGTAGGCGGCGATGGTGATCCGGGCACTCAGGTGGCTGTGGCCATGTCTGTAGCTCACGAGGAGGGTGGTGTAGCCCTGGACCTCTGCCCTCACCTTGACCCCACTGCAGTGCTCGGACCCCGGCTGCAGCCTCCCTGTAAGAAGAGAGCCACGTGGTCACCGTGAACTTGCCTTTGACTGGAAAAACAAGACAGGCTGACAGCCCCTCCTTCATCCTGGGCTTCATATGCAATCTAATTTTTTTAATTTAAAAATATGAAGTCTAATTCTCATACCAAAAATACACATAGCATAAGCATACAATTCACAGTGATTCCACCCGCCCACACACACACACACAAACTGAACACACCCTATATCTAGGATCCAGAAACATGATGACCTGTATCCCTGAATCTCCCGTGGATCTTTCTGGTCACCAGTCCTCCCCAAAGGAAAATTGCTGTTACCCGACCTCTCATGACCAGCTTAATGTTGCCGGCTGCCATATGATTCTACAAACTCTTCTGTCACTGCCCTGTCACCTCTTAAGTGGTGAGAGCCCTCCTATGTTGCACAGTGTCGACCTGTGACCCACACTTGTAGTGTGACTGCACTGCATGAGTGGACAGCAGCTGATGTCCCCAGACTGCTGCAAACATCTGGGTTGCTTGCAGGGTGGGGCTCTGACACAGAGCGCCGCTACCAACGTTCGTGAGTACGTTTTCCTGAATGGCTATATTCCGGCATTTCTGTTATGTGTATCCCTGAGAGTGTGGTAGGTCTGCCTCCGGTCCATACTGCCAGGACAACGTGTATGTTCGCTTTTCATCGCTATTGCCAAATTATCTTCCCCCAAATGGATGCATCAAGTCATACTGCCATTAGAAGCTATGTAACATTCCCGCCAATACTTACTATTTCCCATGATTAAAAAAAAAAAAAGCCATTCTAGTGAGAGGTAGCAGCAACTTATTGTTTTCTTTCTGAACATGTAGAAAAAATTCTACGGTGAAACGCCACATACCCATCCCCTAGATTCTATGAAAAGCACTGAGCTGTATTTCTCTTACTGCATAGCAGTCCATCCCCTACCCATCCGTCAACTTTTCCATGCATTTAAAAGTAAGTTGCAGATAGGAGCACACTTCATTTAAGATGATTTAGATAGGCATAATTATCTCCAGTTCAGTATTTCTTCCTGGGTCTTTCTTTTTTTCTTTAAGGTCAAATTTACAGAAAGTGAGATACGCAGACCTGAAGTGGGCTACGCCATGAGTCCAGGCAAACGCATCTCCCGCGAAACCTGAACCTTTACCACGATGCAGGACACGACCTGCGCCCGTGGTTCCCTGCTGTTCCTTCTCGGGTGAGCCCCCCTTATCCTTTCCCCAGAAGTGATCAGCATGGCATTCCAATTTTCTTTCCACCACAGTTAACTTTTTATTTTTCTTTTTTAAAGATCTTATTTATTTATTTGACAGAAACACAGCTAGAGCAGGAAACACAAGAAGGGGGAGTGGGAGAGGGAAAAGCAGGCTTCCCACAGAGCAGGGAGTCCAATGCGGGGCTCAATCCCAGGACCCTGGGATCATGACCTGAGCCGAAGGCACACACTTAACAACTGAGCCACGCAGGTGCCAGAGTTTGGTTCTTCTTTTTAAATAATAGTGTCATTGAACTATAAGTCACGTACCACGGAATCACCCATGTAGAGGGTACTCACAATTCAGTGGTTTTTAACATATTCAAATTGCCTATTCAAAGTGATGGCTCTCACTGCTAATTTTAGAACATCTCAACTCCTAAAAAAGAAACTGCATCTATGACCAGTCTCTCTCCACGTGGATCAGTCTGCCTCCCACTGCACGTCAATAAAGTGGGCTCTTTGCGGTCGCGCTGGTTTCATGCAGCATGTGTTTGAAATTCATCAAGGCTGTGGCATGATGGATAGTTGGTTCCCCTTTATTATTTTATTGTCTTCCATTGCAAGGGTGCTCCAGTTTGCTCATTTGCCATTCACCATCTGATAAGCACTAGGGTTGTTTCCCAGCGAGGGTGACCAAGGAGCAGAGGCTGCTGTGCCCCAGGCAGAAGTCCCTATGCCGCCAGGAAGGGTGGGCTTGGGAGTCCGTGCGCAGAGCCCATGAGCTCTGGAAGACTCTAAGTCTGCTCAAAGGGCCGATATGTGTTCTCAACTACATACAGCGGACAGGGAAATGCAAGACCTGAGTGTAGACCCCGCTGGCAGGGAGACTAGGCAAACGCTTCTCTGCACATGGCTCTTAATTATAAGCCAGGACGCCAGGTCCTCTGCATAGCTGGGAAGAGGGTGCTGGAGAATGAGGGTCCTGACGCACGACAAAGGAGCCCCTGATTCTCCTGAGTTCTCTGCCTCCCACCCAGCCTGCCTGGTGGGAAGACTCAAGGCTCCCGGAGAACTAGGCTCTTGCCATCCTTTGGCCTCCCCCAGGAGAGCTCCGCCGGCCTGGGCCTGGGGCTGAACTTGGAGTATGCCACCCTCCCTGTGGTCTCCGGCTCCTGACATATCTTCCTGCTCCTCAGGACACTCCCCAGTTTGTCCCCTCTCACCCTTCGGGTTCAGCTCTCATTTCCACCAAGGAGTCTTCCCGGACACACCCAAACCGGCTTAGGCCCCCAATGCGGGCACATTTCTGCTAGGGAATATGTTCGGGCATTTCTGCCACGAACACGCCCAGAAGGGGACAGAACAGCCCGAACCTAGGCTCATGCACAGGCGCACTCTGCCCTAGGCACCGTAATTGCCTGTGGAAGCATGGGTCTTGCAGGCTGTGTGGACCATGAAGACAACACCACACCACTCGTTTTCTAGGCACTCCCCAGAGCACAGCACTTACTAGGTACTCGGTGAACAGGCTGCTGGAAACCAGCCGAGGCTAGGAGCAGGGAAGGAGCAAGAGCTGAGGTGTTGCGACCCTGGGCCCTGAGCCTAGCCAAGCCCGAAGCTCTGGGGCTCCATCAGAGGCTCCCCAGGGTACCTACAGCCCCAGGATTTTTAGGGAGGCTTCAATGATGAGGGCATGGAGGAAATGGGATCCCAAGAGCCAGCTCCAACAGGAAGAGGGTAGAGCCTCAAACTGACCCAGAGGGTGTTGGAGGCCAGGGGCCGCCCCTTCCTAAGAACTGGGACCTGAGTCCCATCAAGTGTCCTCTCAACCCGGGTAATCTTACCTGGGAAAGAGACTGAGACAGAGAGACAGAGAAGGAAACCTAATGGGGGGATCCCCTCTGCCCCGAAGCATCTGTTCCATGAGTCTCCTATGTCCCAGACAGAGGTCATCCAATCTGCTGGCCCCACCTGGTCTCTAGTCCCACAGATTCCCACGATCTGCATCCCTCTGCCCAGATGAGGCTCCAGGTTGTAAGACATAAGTTCTCATACAAACATAGGTTTCACAAAGCCACACCAGTTCTACACTGAGAGACATTTCAGGAGTTTTGTAAGGGAAATTTTGATGCCACAGGATTTTGGTCCTGGCTGCCATCTTTAGAACTAAAGTCCTTGAAAAATGCTACTGAACCAGGCTGAACCCTCACAGCAAGTGAGAAGGTAGTATGCCCATTTTATACATGGAAAAGTAAAGGCTCAGAGAGGTTGGGCAACTTATCTATGATCACACAGCCAATATATGGAAGAAGGGGCACTCAGACCCGTAGCTGCAGAGCTCCCCACCCTGACCTTCATTCCCAGGACCTCCTGGGCGCTGACCCAGTGCCTGGGGCCACAGCCTGCAGACTCTCCTCCCAGACACGAAGCGGGGGGGTGCCATGGGAAGAGCCTTCAGTCGGCTTCTCTCCCTCCCACACTGAGGTCTTCCTCCATTCTAAATGGTTGCTTCACTGAGAACACTTAAGTTTTCATAAAGCTGTTCCTCCACGGATTGTCAGAGAGGGCACAGCAGCACCGTCCAAGGAAGGACGTGAACGCAATTTGCTCAGTGACCTTTCCGAAACACCGCCCCCTTTCTCTGCATAGCTTTGGGGTCACTGGGCTCCGCGAGTAACCACAACTATAGCAAGGGCACGTGAAGCTGCCCGGCACTGCAGGCAATCCTAGAATACCTCTGCCAACTGAGCTTCTTAAGCCCGTCAGGATCGAGTGGTTGCTCCCTCTGCCCAACAAGCAACAGTGGCTCCTCAGTGCCTAGACCCTGAAGCCCAAGCCCTTCGTGATTCATGATTCGACAGGTTCTCAAACTAGGGCCACTGTATGTGCCTGTGCCCCACGGACGTGCCCACCTCTGGGCCCCGGCCACAGAGAACCTGCCCACTTGTGACTTCTAACCCCTGCCCAAACCTTCCTCCCCCTTTAATGAATCATTGGCCTTGGTTCTCTCCATCCACAGAGAAAAACCCCCGACTTCTGCTCCTGGTTGGCTCCCTTGGGAGGCACCATTTGTCAGGGGACGAAAGGCTTCAGGATGTCAGACTCACCCAGGTCTCTTATCCCATCCCACCCGTGCCCTTGTGTGACCTTGGGCAGCCAGGCAGGCCCAGGCTCTTCCCACGACCTGTGGCCCAACCACAGCCCCCCTCCCCTGCCCCCAGGAAGCCCAACTACTCAGGTGGTTGGACTTTTCATGCCACCAGGTGTCAGGACTCTGCCATCAGCCAAAATCCCTGTGGACAGTGTATTCCGAGCGCCTCCCACCTTCTAGACACTGTAACAGGAAGGGGACGTGTGGTTCTATTAGGATGATACCCATTTTAGAGATGTGGGACCTGAGGTTCTGAAAGCCCTGTGACAGGGCGGGCCACCCGGTGGGAAAGAGCCAGACCGGACCACTGCTGAGAGTGGACAAGGGGACAGACGCCATTCCCGATGCTGTAACACTCAGGCCCTCCATTTAGGAATCTGGGGCAGGCCGTGTTGAGAATTTAGGCGGTCTGGCCTAATTCCCGTCTGGTGCCCACTCATCAGTGCTGATTTACCTGGGAGCGGCTGGAACACGCCCTGGTTCTCCACCTCGATCACCAAGTCAAAATGGGAGCAGTCGCTCAGGGTGACCACCTCACTGGCCCCGCCAGGAATGAGGCCATTGATCCTTAGGGGCAGCTCCAAGGTCTGGCCCACACGTGCCTCCACCTGGCACGGGGCAAACTCCATGCTGCTAGGCTCGATCACATACACCTGGAGGACAGAGGTGTGGACGGGGGTCGTCAGGCTCCATGGGAGAGGAAGGGCCTGTGCCCGTATTTACTAAGAGCTGCCGTGCACTAGGCACCGAGGACACATCAGTGACCACCTCCCCACCTCACATCGCTGAGCTTGGGGACATGGGTGCTGGGACTGGAATATGTCCAGGAAGGCCTCTATGATATGGTAACATGAGAGCTCAGACCTGAGAGGCATGTCAGAGGTGGCCAGACTGAAGCGTGGGGGAAAAACACTGTAGGAAGAAGAGACAGTGTGTGCAAATGTTCTGAGCCATGCACCAGCTCAGCTTGGAATATAAAGAAGGCCACAGCACAGGGCAAGAGGTGTCCTCACTCACAGCTAGCACTTCTATAAAACAACACTTTCCACATTCCAGGTTCTGTACTAAAAATGTTGCTAAATCCAAGCCCCTCAGCCTGTTTGTTAAGAAGACTCTATTAGTAACCTCCACCTGAAGAAGGTATTGGCGTGGGACATTAAGGGACCTGCCCACCCACACTGAGGTCTGGACTAGGCAGCCTGGGCCCAGAACCAGGCTCTAACCAGGACACACACTGTCACTCAAGCAACTGTCCTCAGACTTCTGGTTGGACAACAGGGTGAAAGGTGGCACATTTGCAGAGGATAAAGAAGTCTGGGGTGGGGGAAGGGAGCAAGGTGGTCATTGTTTATCCCCATATTTCACAATTATGCTGTAGCTAAAGGGTCTCACTTATGACCTTTTATATACAAGAATGAGATCAATGTTTACACAGGGGTGTGTGTGTGTGTGTGTGTGTGTCTACGTGGATCCAAATAAAAAGACTAGCATCATCTGTCCATCCATGTCCCAAATAATAAAAGAGCAGGTTGGGACACACTGCGTATGGAGCAAGTGCTCAGTGAAGTAATAATGGCAGGTTGAGGTCAGCGTCAAGAAGTCAGGAGGCCGAGGAGGGGCTGGCAGAGGCTCAGCTACCAGTGACGACTCCACCCAAGGCCTTATGCTAAGTGAGCCAGTCCTGCATCGCCTGGGGTCGAGAGCCAGGTGTAGCGCCCCAGTACGGGGAGAGGAAAGGAGTCAGTCAGGTGTTCCGGAGTCTGGTGCCCCTATTTCACTGTAAATTTATCAACACTCAGTGGCCCTTCTGATTTGGAGATTCAGATCTTTCAGGTCCAAGGAGTTTTCTAGAATGACTCCTTTGAGTATCTCATGTCTTTTGTGTTTTCTGAGCTCCCTTCCAGAAATTCCACCTATGCTGACCCTGGCCCTTCTGGGTCCCATCCCCTGCCTGGTGGGGGATGCCACGCCCATCCTCCTGCCCACCGCCAACGCCAAGTACAAGACCGAGGGCTGCATGTGAGGAGGTGGCTAGAGACCACCATGCTGAGCCTCCGGGTCCCTGAGGTCTCACCTTCATCTGGCCGAAATGTAGCGGGTTCTGCACGTCATGTGCCTGAATCACACTGAGTCCGGTGTCACTGCCAGTGGTCATCATGCCCTTGACCGTGACAGTGGCAACCATGTGGCTTGACGAAGACCAGGTGAAGTTCCCACTCCCACCGTCGGCCTGGAGAAGAAAAGCATCAGATCAGTCCACCTGCCTGGTCTCTCTGGCCGTCCCTCTGTCTCAGTCTCTGACTCACAGTCAGCGGCCTCCCGCCCCGTGGAAGACCATGGCATCAGCTGACATCTGGCTGGAGACCACCTGACCACCTCCCCACCTTGCTCTCTCTGCCCTGCCTCGTTCCTCCTCCTCATACTCTGGGGGCCTTGTGGCTGACACCCACTGACACCCACATCAGACCACTGATGCCCGTGACGGCGACCCCAGACTAGGAAGCACCTACAGACTGGAGTGCGAGGACCGTGGGCTACAGTCAGGTACCAGAAGCCGATTCCCCGACCAGGCACGACCCTCCCTCCCAGCACACAGCCTTGCTGCTCCTGGTCATCCACCATGGGATAGGGACAATTCAGCGGCTTCCCAGGTCAGGCGGCCACCACCCTAGAGCCCAGGTGAGGCCAGGAAGGGGACACACCTGCAGGAACAGGCTGCGGGTCCCAGTGATAGTCCTCACTGCCAGGGAGGCCATGGGGACTGATGAGGACTCTACTGGTCACTGATGGGGACTCAAGCCTCCATGGGAGTCATTCCCTGCTGACGAAGGCCAGGCAGGCACGTGAATAACAGAGACTGAGAACACTTGACAGGTGACCCAGTTTTTGCCTGGAATTTCCCATTTTTCTCCAGGGATAGTTATACTACTTGTACAAAACAATCTTTTTTTTTTTCTTTATAAAAATAAATGTAGATGGAAGTTAAATCTGTATTGCAGGTTTTCTTTATTATAGTCTCTTTTCTGCTTTTCAGGGTTTTTTTTTCCTTTCCTTTTCTCTGATTACCAGAATACAATGCTGTGATAGGAACCCCAGAAAATACAAAAAGCCTAAATTCCCCGATTTTAAATTCTCTCCAACTACTAGAAGGTAGAAGAAACAGGAGAGGTGAAAAGCCCATCCCATAGAAACATCCAAAGGAATGCACCAGATGTGGGGTGTCACAGTTACCTTTATTGTGTACTGATAGGCGCCGGTCTTTGGTTGCCACGGAAACGTCAAGATGCTTGGATAGAGGGTGATAGGGATGTGAATTTCTACCTCCTGCTGGTTCCACACAGGCACCCGTAATGTGTGGACCCCTCCATCCTACAAAGAGGTGAGGGTGCCACACGTCACCATGACAACCAGGTCATTAGAGGTTTCCCAGTCAAGCAGACCCCCACCCCTCCCCGGAGATCAGGTCACAAAGAGATTCTGCCATTGTCAGGAAGCAGGAAGGAAGATGCTAGATACCCTGCAGCCTTCTTGGTCTCCATGGAGACAGCTTTCCAGGGCTCTGGAAGAGCCACGCAAGTAAATGCTGCTTGACTTCATCCTCACAGCTCCCCAAGATGGGATGCTGTGCTTACCCTACTTGACAGATAGGGAAAATGAGGCATGAGGCACTGCAGCAACTTTCCCCAAAGCCCCCAGGGCTGAAGTGACAGACTGGTAGGAACTGCTGCCTGCCCCGGGGGCCGGGACAGGTTTTGTGCAGGGTAGGAAGATGAGAACACACGTGCCGATGTTCCAATCAGTAAAAAACTGCTCACGCCTAGAACTGACTGGCCTTTTAAATAAAGGTGGAAAATGAAAAGACTTTAAAGGACCCAAGAGCTAAAATAGCCAGAGGGATGCTCATGGCTCCTGGTAACTGCACAGCTAGACACACGGGCCCAACACCATTTCCCCAACAGGGTTTCCGCCCCAATCCCAGGACAGGCTCACCTTTACAGAGGCTGGCAAAGGGCAAAGGAGGAGGGGCACCCTGTGCAGACATAGGGGACAGGGAAAGCCCAAAGCCCTGCCACCAGACAACCCCCAGGAACCCGGATGAGAGGCAACCCCCACGGTACCCATGAGAGCAGCACACCAGGCTGAACTTGGGGCCCCTGCCTCCTTGGGGCTCATGTCCAGCCTGGGAGGGTGCAAGGGACAGAGAGAGGGAGGTGCTGACTTGCCTGGTCTACCACGGAGGTGAGGGCTGCCTCGATGGCTGTCTGGCCCCTCTTTGTTGCCCTGACGTGATGGTGTGACCCATTCTGGGAAGAAGCGAGCACCTCAAAGAACTCAGAAGGCAGCACGGTTTCAATGTGAATATTCTGGAAGGGAGGCAGGATGGGTGAGAGAGGTGTTTCTGGGATGTGTCAGGGAGTGAGAACACAGGAAAGGAGCAATGTGACCCACAGAGAGCAGCCAGGCCAGGTCACGGGGCTCCCTGAGAACCAGAGCCTCCAAAACCAGCAGACCAGAGGGATGAGGCCCTAGAACTGGGCTCTCTCCCCTCTGGCCTTTGCCCCCTCCTAGGCCACTACCCTTCCCACATGGCCCGATGACCTGGTGCTCTTGCCGTGATTACCCATGTGGTTCTCAGGGGAGCCCAAAGCCTACTATCATCAGCTTTCTCAGACCCTGAAGCTCCAAAGAGGAAACCAGCAAACACAAAAAAAGGTCATCAATATCAGTTAGAGCTTTCTACCCCAAAAATGGTGATTGGCAGTCTTTGTCCAACACCACAAGGAAAGCAATGACCTGAACAGCTGCCCAAAGGGGAACATCGCCTCCTTCTTCTAAAACCCCAGAGGCCACCAGGAAGGTCCCAGATGATCCTGGGAACTTCTCACAAAGGACCAAAACCTGCCAATACTCCTCTCCCTCTCCTCTAGAGCCAGAAAGCTACCCAAGGTTGGCCTAGGCCCCAGTTACAGGTATTCCTGGCCCCACAGGGAAATGTCAGGAACTGTTTCCTGATCTTCTGTACAGCAGGAAGAGGCAAATTCTCAGCACCATGAAGTCTCAGGCTCATGACAAGGGAGCAGGAAATGCTATTTCCCCATTGCTGCCTTCTCAAACCGTGCGCCCACGGCCCTCTCTCCCCACTCAGACCCTGCAGGGGTAGGGCTGGGGTGGGGGGGCACAGACTCACAGATTCACGAAGAGCAGAGAGGCCCCAGGGATGTCACAATGCTGTCCCCTATGAACCCAGCAGCACTACCAGGAATCACTGAACTCGACTTGCCTGCATGGGGACCCGGCAGCTTTGGGGGGCCACCCCAGGAGACACATCCCTCCCTGACAGGCCCCTGGGACCCAAGCCAGGCACTCACGTCTGACAGGTAGATCTTGTTGCCGGACTTGTCAAGCACTTCAATGCTGATTTCGTACAGACGGCCGGTCTCCAGCACCCACCTGCCACCGGGCTGAACTGTGAACCCTACAAAACAGGCAGGCAACAAAGCCTGACCGCTTGGATCACAGGGCGTGCCTCCGTAGAAGAGGATGGTAGCAGGCACACCTGCTGGGCCCCACAACCACTAACCTACACTCCTCCAAGGAGAAGGAACACCTGCTAATCACGGTGAGAGCTAATGTGCACCCTCAGCCCTGAGCCCGCAGAAGCTGGTGTGAGCTCTCAGCTTCCTCAGCACCACCCTGAGCATATCCCACACTGACTGCTGTAGGGCTCATTCAAACTTGAACCTGTCCTGAAGGTCAAGACTCTAAATCCATAGTCGTTGTATGAACTGAATCCACAGAAGGTCTGCACTCTGGATCCACAATGAGTCTCCACTCCAAGTTGATGGTGAGTCTACATCTGAACCCACAGTAGGTCTACACTCTGAATCCACAGGTCTGCACTCTGAGTCCACAGCAGGTCTGCACTCTGAGTCCACAGTAGGTCTGCACTCTGAATCCACAGTGAGTCTACACTCTGAATCCACAGTAGGTCTGCACTCTGAATCCACAGTAGGTCTACCCTCTGAATCCAGTCAGTCTACCCTCTGAATTCACAGTAGGTCTACCCTCTGAATCTAGTCAGTCTGCACTCTGAAT
>PITA01025130.1:0-24863 GCA_004023965.1 Spilogale gracilis
AGGGGGGACATTCCAGTCAGAATTCCTAGGATGTGCAAAGGTCCTGAGGCAAGAATATGTTGGTGGAGTCCAGGAAATGCAGCAAGCAAGAGGAGGTGGCTGAGATGGGGAAATGGGGAGATGCTGGGCTGTGTGTCTGGGAGGGGACAGAGAACAGCCCTCACAGCTGGGGAGACTTGCAAGTGACCGAGTGACTGTCCAGAGATAGGAAGCCACTACGACTGGTGCTTCCAAACAATACAACCTCAAACAAGCGTTAGACATCGCTTTGGGCATAGATTCACTTACAGTAAGAGCTACTCTAGGTTCGGAAAGCTGTGTATATAACAGTCTCAACTCGCGAAACTAAATGTGACCCAAATACTCTGGACACGTGCGCAGAGAACGCCCAGAGCTTTGCCGCCAGAGACATCCGGGGTGGGCCTCTCAGGGATTCAGGTGCACAGGGCCACTCCTTGTCTTCCCGCTGATTCGGAGTCTTCAGATTTTGTGAAATTCCCGTTGCCCCACGGCTCCTGTGAAGACGGTCAGTTTCCAGGGGAAGCACCGCCCTCAGGCAGACCCCCAGTCGCCACGCGCCCGGTGGGGCTCGGCAGGTGCTGGCCGGGGCTCGCCACCCCCTCCCGTGAGCGGGGCACCACTGGCCGCCACTCCGGGACCGGAACCACCGGCACGTGTCGCCTGAAGCACCGGCGTGTGTCTGCGCGTGTGGCTCTCGTCACGGGCCCCACGGGGGACGGTCGTCTCCACTGTCCCGGCCTCATGTCACGGAGGCTCTGTGCCCGCGGGCTCAGCAGCGCCCGGCGCTGCCTTCTTGCTACAGTAACAAAACAAGATGAACAGTGAGTGCGGGTGAAGGGGGCCGGTCTGCCTGCCCGGTGGGCGGTCGCGGGGGCTTTCTCGCCCTCGGGATGCGGGAAGTTCCTGCCGGGAGACGCGAAGGGGGTGTTCCGGGGCTTAGGTGCTCCTCTCCTCCCTGCTCGGGGAAGGAAGCCCCATGGGCTGCGGGGGATCTGGGGCAGAGTGACAACGAGCATGGACCTACTCCCCAAAACAGGCTGAGGTCAGCAGCCCTGAGTTCTGAGCCTCCCGGGTCTTCTCACCCAGACTCCTCCTTCAGAAGACATCTTCTTCCAGAAGCCCCTGTGAGAAGCCCAGTGATCCGGCTGGCCCCCACCCTGGGGTCCCAATGCCCACCCTAGCAGAGCCACGTGGCAGGCCTGGACCCCAGCGGAGCTCTGCTGGGACAGGCCACAGCGGGCCTCAACTGCTGGGTCAGGGACCGGGGTGGGCTCATTCACTGCAGCCCGGAGGCCTCCTCCCTCCCTCCCTCCCTCCCTCCCTCCCTCCCTCTGTGGGTCTGTCTGGGCCTGTCACCTGCCCGGTGACCCACAAATGCCCGTGCGACCTTGATTCTGCCTTCTGCCCTGGCGCTGTGGGCCGCTGTCACTCACGGCTCTCCCAGAATCCGCTGGTCATGTCACCCTGGCCCAGGATGGCTGCCGGCCCCCTCAGGCTTCCGGCCAGAACTCTAAGCTTCCTAGGGAGCCAGGGGCGGGCCGGCCACCCTCCGGTCCAGGACAGCGCGCCGTGAAGAAACGCTTCTGCAGATGTGACTCTCTGCCTCACCCCCTTGCCTGCTGCCACCCCAAAACACAAACTGTCCCGGCCTCCCAGGACACAAAGGGCGGGCTGTGGCTGGTAACGCGGTCCTCTCCCTGCACGCAGCTGTGCCCCCCCGCCCCCCTGCAGAAATCAGGCGTGATGTGTGCCGAGGTGATGTCTGAGGGGCCCTCAGCCCGCGCCAGCTCCAGCTCTCCCGGCACAGCCACGCCCCCCACCCCGCCGTGGCCGCTCCTCGGCTCTCCGTGCAGAGCGCAGGGCCAGACTCCGGGGTCCAGCAAGCCCTGGTGTTGGCCGTCGCCCACAGCCCACCTCAACCTCCAGAGCTGCAGAGGGCCCGCGCGCCCCAGCCCCGGCCTCGCAGAGCATCAAGCCTTGGTAGGGGTGAGGGTGAGGGCCAGGCCGTCAGCGGACCCTGGAGCTGGATGCCGCCTCCCACTGCTAAGACCTGACATTCGAAGGGCAGCCGGGGGGCTTCTCAGAAGCAGCCGGGAGACGGCGAACCACAGCCGCTGGCTTTTCTTCTGTCTTTGCGTGGGGCGCTTGTAGCCTGCACGCACCCCTACCGTCGCCGGAGACAGCAGGGGAGTGGGCCAGGCCCAGGCTTCACGGGCGCCTCCGTGGGCCCCGAAGCCAGGTCTGTGCTTCTAGGAGCAGAGGGGTGATTCCAGCCCAACTCCTGCAGCCACGGTGCGTCCTGGTGCCCACTGCTCCTCTGAGCTTAAGCTTGGCCCAGTGCAGGGCATGCTGGGACTGGGGGCCCCAGAACACCGAGCTCTCACACCGGCGCCCGCAGCTTTGCCGAGCTCGGGCTGGGCTCATGACCAGGCGCCCCCGCCATGGCCTGTGGAGGCTGCCGCCGCCGTGACCCCATCCCACAGAGAGATGAAGGCCCAGCCACTGGAGGGAAGGGCAGGACGGAAGCCAGCATCAGTTTCTAGAACACGTGGCCTCATAATTTTAATGCAAAGCGATTTTCCCACAGGCACTTCCCCTGCACCCGAGCCCCGATCCCTTCGGACCTGCCCACGGGGGCGAAGCTGGGGGTGGCCCCGGCCTGCGCGCTGGCCTGGCTCCAGTCAAGGAGAGGTGGTGCCAGAGCCTGAGCTCGGGGAGCAGCGGAGCCAGGCTGGGACGGGGCGCCCAGCCCAGAGATGGCACACGGTGGGCACACAGCCAGGCCCCGCCCCCTTACTTTCTCTCCGCCCCATGGCGAGAGGCCCCTCCCCTTCCGCCGTAAGCTCAGCTCCATTCCCCCACCCCGGCCCACGCGGCTGGGGGCCCTACCCCTGCGTACTGGGCTCCGGCCCTGGAAGGCCTCCTCCCGCGCCCCACGGACAGGGAGAACTCCGGCATCGGCTGAGGGGTACACGCGGGTGAAGGGTCTGAGGACCCTGGGGACTCCTGGCCCCTGCTCCCCTCCTTCAGGCCCCCCAGCCCCCTGTGTCCCCAGGCCCTGGCCCCAGCCAGGCCAAGCCCGCAGCCCGCCGCCAGAGGCAGGGTGCCCCTGGCTGGGCCCTGGCGAGCCGCCCGGGATGATGGGAGCATGGTGCCTTTTATGGGGCGTTCTGCACCCAAGGACGCTGAGCAGAGCAAATGAGATTGGAATTTTATGATTCTTTTATAGCGTCACACTGCAGATAGCTTTTTAATTAGCTTCTAACTCAACACCTTTGGCAACTCTCAATAATTCACCAGCCCCCCCTCATCCCGGCCAGGTGTGCAGAGCGCCTGCCCTGTCCCCTCGCCAGCCTTGCGGGCTCTGCGGGCACCGAAGCAGAGGCCCCGTGAGGGACAGACGCCAGGGGCCCATCCTTGGGCAGGCACAGCCTTGTCCCACCTGGGGACTGCCGCAGGTGTCCGGGCCCTCTGGGGGGATGTCACTCAACCTCTCTGGGCCGGGTGGGAATTCTCCCGCTCCCGAATCACCCTCCTCTCAGGGGCAGCAGGCCTGGCCGCCCCTAAAAGCCTCTGCTGTCCACTCCGGGCTCCCGCCCTCCCAGGCTCGGATCTGTCCAGCACCGCACGGCGTTCCCAAAGATCTCTATGCCCTTCACTGTCCTGGGGCATGAGAGCCGGCACCCCCTGCCGGCACAGAGCCAGCCCCCAGGCCACATGAGCGGGCCTGCCGAGTGACCACGGCCCAAGCAGTGGGCCAGCTTCAGGAGGCTCGGGTCTGGGGCGAACGGCCTCAGCCCCCAGGCCTGCTTGGGGTACACACATGCGATGGCTCTCCAGGCCCGTCCTCTCCGCGGAGGGGTCCTTGTGTCCATCCCCTGCCGTGGTGGCCCCACCAGGAGCTCAGCCATCGCTTTTCCGGAGAAGAGGTGGGGACGGGGAGTCATAAACCCAGGCCCATTCCCACGCCGGCGTTCAATGACACCGTCAAGGGCTCCTGCCCAGATGCGGGCATGGCCGCGGGCTTGTAAGACCAGCAGCTGGGTCACGCGCTCCGACATAACAATGGACCCCGAGCAGCTGGCGGGGAGGCTCCCCACTCCGCCCTCGGCCCTCTTCTCTCCTGGGAAGCCTGGGATTTAGAACCAACACAAAGACAGATCGGGATTTTCTGGAACCCCACTCAAAACGTACTGGATTCAGAGTGAGTGCTCTCACCACTGGGCGAGGGACCCGGTCTGCCTGGCAAGCCTGGCGGTGGGTTGGCGTGGAAAGATAACCCTCAGCGTCCCCAGTATGCAATGGGGACAGCCCTGCGGGAGTGGGGGGCTCCAATTTGTGGAGCTCCTACCTAGAGCTCAATTCCCTTGTCCCTGGGACACAGGACTGGACGTCCTGCCCAGTGGCTTCGGTGGACTGTCTGGTGTGGACACGTGACCCAGGGGTCGCAGAGGAAGCGCAGCCCCTCCCGCAGACAGCACAAGGCGAGTGGGGGAGGGGTTCTGGGTCGTCTTGGCAGGGAAGGTGGAAGGCACAGACGGGGGGTAGAGAGGGGCCCTACGTACGCACCAAGCCCCTCGCCGTCACGCCGGGCGCTGCCCCACGGCTGTGGGCGCTGGCTGGCCGCCGGCCTCGAGAGCAGAGCGGGCGATTTGTGGTGTTGCAAGCTCACTCCTGACGAGAGCCTCGCACCCAGGACCTGCTTCCCCCAACAATAGCCGTGTCCCCGCAGAGGTGGCAAGCATGTCCTCGGCGGCAGGCCTGAGGTCTGGACCAGTGTCACACAGCCTGTCACCCTCTGGTCACGTGACCAGGAGGATCCCAGGAAAGACGTGCCCCCCAGTGTCTGTGACCTGTGCACTTGGGGCCAGGGGGCCGGACCCCACCCAGCCTTGGGGTTCAGTCGCAGAGCCTCTGTGAGGGCTGGCCCCAAGCGGAGGGTCCCGAGCTCCCCCAGTGCCCTGCCCTGACTCCCTGACCAGTAAGAGTTCACACTGACCCCATCAGCGGCCCAGAGGGGCAGGATGTCCAGGCCATGCACACTGCCTGGGGAGCCGTCGGGTTGGGGTGCCTGCTGTCCCCAAGGTGATGCTCGGGGACCCATCGCTCCGGGCCAATGCCCAGGGTAGGGAGCTCAGCAGAAGGGGGGCTCTAGTGTCTGGTGTGGTCAGCTCCATCCGTGGGGTCACAGACCGTGCTGGGGTCCCCAGGGATGCACATGAGGGGTGGGCTCCATCCAGGGCCAGTGAGAGGGATGAGCACAGCCCGTCTAGCATGGGGCGGAGGCCGGGGTCCCCCACACCAGGGGTCGGCCAAGGTGCCCCAGACCGTGGGTCCCAGCATGGGGCGGAGGCCGGGGTCCCCCCTCCATGGGTGACTACCTGAGCGTGAGCACCTGGAAAGAGCAGCTCTGCCAGAAGCGCGGAAGGCTTGTATCGGCTCTCAGCAAGCCACCTGCAGCGTCTGAAGTCCCCGTCCAGATGGCCGGCTCCCCAGACTCTGACTTCCCAGCAGGCATGACAAGCCCAGCCACCTGGTCCTCAGGCTCCGGCGGCCTGCGCGCTGGGACTCTGCCTCCCCTCAGGCCTGAGCTCCCTCCAGCAACCTGAGCTGCAGGACTGGCCACCCACAGTGCCAACCCCAGGGTGCTTTCCTCCGCTGTGGGTGCAGCCTTTCCCGTGTGCCCTCCACCCCCAGGCAGGCAGGCAGGGTCCTCAGCTTCGCTCAGGAGGTGGACGGGCCTGGAAACCCTGGGGACTTGGATGGCGAGAACCAGCATGAGCACCATCGGCCCGGGGCTGAGCCAGAGGCGGGGGCCAGGGCCCACCGGGACCTTGAAGCACCGTGTTCACCCGGCTGCCACCCCGTGGCTGGAGGGCCAGCTCTGATGCCGAGGGACCCCCACTCGCAGCGTGGGCGTTAGGCAGCCTCCCACCCGTCCGCAGCCCTGTGGACCTCCCTGGGAACCACTCCGTCCGCCCTCCAGGGCTGCGCCGGGGCCTCTCGCCCACCGCAGTCAGGACCCGGGTTGGGCATGCACACGCCACGCGGACACACGTGCGCTCACACAGACACGCTCGGACACACACGGCACACTCTCCTCCATCCCCCTCCCCTGCTTTGCCCTGGCCGCATTTCCACCGGCTAGATGACAACAGTCCCTGCCCAAGTCCCCCAGGGGCCCCCACGGTCCCTCCCAGCCCCTTCCTCGACCACCCTGCAGATCCCAGCCCCCGGCCCCTGGCCCCCTGGCCCCCTGCCGGAGCTCTCCTCCCCTGCCCTCGGAGTGGCCTTCGCAGACTCCTCCCTGCCCCAGACGCTCTGTGCCCTCCCGGCTGGCTCGCCACGATGACCCGCTTCTGCACCACAGTCTGATTCGCACACTCAGAGGAGAGGAATCTTTCCACCGTGTTCTCTGAGGGAGGCTGGCACCGGAGTGGGTGCCTGTCCCCTCACAGGTGCTGGACAAGTATTTGTGGGATGACAGAGTGGAGTCTGTGACAAGCGCCAGACACGGTGCTAACCTCGCTAACGAAGTAGAATCTAGGAACCCCCGACAGCCAGTGGCGGGGCTGCTGGTGCCTTCCCCGGCTTCCAGGTGGGGCTCCGAGGCTCAGAGAGGGGCGGTCGCTGGCCTGAAGTCACACAGTGCTGAGTCCAGGCCAGCATCTGCCTCCAGACAGACTTCTACACCGAGCTCCGTCTACGAGGACGGGCCCTCAGCGGGGCACCGAGCTCCGTCTATGAGGACAGGCGCTCAGCGGGGGCTCCGAGCTCCGTCTATGAGGACAGGCGCTCAGCGGGGGCTCCGAGCTCCGTCTATGAGGACAGGCGCTCAGCGGGGGCTCCGAGCTCCGTCTATGAGGACAGGCGCTCAGCGGGGGCTCTGAGCTCCGTCTATAAGGACGGGCACTCAGCGGGGGCACCGAGCTCCGTCTATGAGGACAGGCGCTCAGCGGGGGCTCTGAGCTCCGTCTATAAGGACGGGCACTCAGTGCACACCTGCAAGGTAGATAATCCCCCCTTCACAGATGAGGCAACAGGGCCTTGGGGGCCCCCTGCGCAGGCCCAAGGGCACACACCCCGTGTCGAGGGGCAGGCAGAGGCGACCACAGCGGGCCTGCGGTGTCTCAGCCCAGGGCCTCCAACCCCATTCCTTCGGCTGGAGGGAGGGACCACAATGGCCTGAATCTCTTCCCGAAGGCAGCCTGCCCTCAACGCCCTCCTGCGACGTGACTTTCAGGAAATAGCACCTAATTCACGGTTTGCTGGCTCTCAGCGCTGCCAGAGCCCCCCCAGGGCGTCTGGCCACAGCCCCGGGGCTCCCATATGCCGGCGGCCCTGCCAGGGGGATCTGGCTCCGCTCCCTGCTTGGCACAGTGGCCGCAGCCCCCCGCTTAGCACCCACACTGCCAGCGTCGGGTTCCTGCCCGGCCGCAGACCCCTGGAGCTGGGCGCCCCCCCATGCCCTCAGGCCTGTGTAGACACGACCCCTCCCCAGGCAGCCCTCTGGGTCTCCAAGGTGGGACATGCCCACCGCCATTCCTTCCTCCCCCACCCCCCAACACCAAGCCAAACATCCTATTTTCTCTTAATTATTGAAGAACAGATTTTTCCCCCAAATAATTAGGCAATTTAAATCATACGCTCTTTCTCAGAGAACTATATTTAACCCTGATTTGGATGTAATTACACGAGCAGCTCCCTCAAGCTTCTTTGGAAGCCAAAACATGGATCGAATATTTTTTAAATGTCAAATGCTGCATAGTTGCGGATTGCACTGAATCTATTTGTTCAGATAAGTGTTTGATCTTCTGCTTCCCTTCCCCTTCCAGAATAATGTTTCCTTCGTCTATATAGCACTCCAACCGCTCTCCCCGCTGGGGCTCGGAACTGCACGTGAGGAGCCCTCAAATTTGGAAAGTACTAGAAAAGATGCATATTTGATTGGAGCAGCTGAAGACTTTAGACAATGCGTTCAAGCAAATGGAACGTGGGTGCCGAGAGCACCTGAGGTCCCCACGTCTCAGGTGGGCCGCCCCAGCCCCATGCCATCCTGCCTCACAGCCAGACCCCAGAAGTGGCCCACCGGCTCCTACCCTTCTCTCCTTTCTCCCCTTGTTTAGAGTAGGCCACATGGGAAGACAGCAGAGTAGGGTGCGGACAGGGATGCACAGTCAGGAGGCAGGGCCAGGCCCAGGGGAGGGAGGGTGGCCAGCAGAGGAGGCCCATTCTACTTGCCGGGCTGGTGGTCAGCCGTGAGGGCACAAGCTGTATCAGTCAGTGTGGGCTAGGTACTGCTGCTGTAACAAACATCCCCAGGCCTGAACGCTGGCAGCACACACATGTGTTCCCGGCCCACGTTACCTGTATGCGATGGGCCAGCTGCGGTCTACGCCACATGCCCTCATCTTTGAGGGGCCACTCGCGACACAGGCCCCCTGTGAGTCACGCCGTGCTCAGGGCCCAGGGAAAGGGAAGGGGGTCGAGACAGCACCTTCCAAGTTTCTACTTGGGTGTGGCATGCCCCACGTGTATTTATTTGGACCAAGCCTGGTATGAACAAAGTGGGTGGGTGACCCCCTCAATGGGGAGGAGTCAGTGTTGGAGACACAACACAACCCATGCCCCTGAGTCTCAAACATTTGCCTGCCCCTCTCCACGCTGGAGAAACCCGGGAACAACCCCAGAGCCTCATACAGGGACGCTCAGAGTTGAATCTGGGCAAACCGGGATGAGTGGGCTGAGCCCAGGCTGGGCCGCTTGGAGCAGCTGGCCACCATGCCACGACTCTCTACCTGTAGCGTCCTGCTGTCCCCACCACTGTCACGGTCACACTAAAGCCTCTGGAGATGTCCCTCTTGGCCATCACATCATTCCTGCCCACGGAGGATGCCTCCAGTCTGGACCTTCGCAGTCACTGCCCGTCCAAGGTGGCCGCACCAGCCCCCCGTGCCCCGCGGGCCAGTGTGAACCCATCTCAAAGCCCCCGAGTGCCCACAGATACGCCTCGTTCTCCAGTCTTGCTGGCGGTCACCTGGGGCCCGCGGGGCTTCCTTGGGTAAGCAGTGCCCTCCTCCTCTCGTCCTGCTGGACTCTGCCCTCAAGGAGGTTTTCGGGACTGCCTCCCTCACCTGAGCAGAGGGGCAGGGGCAGGCTGGCGCTGCGCCCTCCGTCCCGCTGAGCCCACTTCCCTCTGCAGAGTGAAACATCTCAGTCTTATCTTGTATTGCTTAGAGATAAGAAAGAGCTGCTTCCTTCGAGGCTGGTAGCGTATCAGACCGTTCCCCCGCTTGCTTCTTGTCTCTCCTTACGGATCGGAGCCCACTGATACACACTAGCAGCTCCGCGCCCGGAGTCACGGCTCGTTGTCCTCCCCCGCCCGGCCCAGGCTCGGGGGGCTGCAGCCCCGAGTTCCAGAGGCTGTTTCTCTCTTGGCCAGCAATATGACGATTCGGGCTGGAAGAAGTGTGCCTCACAGGACGGCCCTCTCTTCCGGCGGAGAAGGCTGGTTCTCAAAGCACCAGCCTACCCTCACCCATCGGCAGCGCACGCCACGCGGCCAAGCCTGACGCCACCGAGAGGGGCTGGCGTAGGTCCCTGCGAGGCTGGGGCAGCTGGAGGCACTCACCCAGCGCCGTCGGCGGACTCACTGTCGCCCGCTCTCTGCACAATCTTGCACACCAAGAAAGGAAGCCCGGGACCAGAGGAGGTCCCGCACGCCCCCAGACAGCAGAGTGAGGCCAAAGCTGACAGGACCACAAGGGGAAAGGGGCAAGTCCAAGACTGTGGTAGAGATAGACGTCCGCACTGCTCTACAGGTGGTGATGGACCGTGTAGTTGGAAAGCAGCAGGCGCGAGCCGACCACAACACTCTCGGCCAGCTCCGTCAAGAGACGTGTTTGGAGCGCTCCATCCAACAGCAGAGGGGTACACAATCTTCCCGCACGCGCCAGGAACGTCGCCATGAGACGCACCATAACAAATGTAAAAGAATAGAAACTGTATCAAGTATGTTCCAGAATATGGTGAAATTCAGCTAGAAATCAGAGAGAAGAGAACTGGAAAAGTCCCCCAATAGTTGGAAGTTAAGCAGCACACGTCTAAATAACGCACATGTTCAAGAAGTCGTAAGAGGATAAAGTATTTTGGATGAAATGGAAGTGAAAATGAAAATGATCAAAATGTGTGGGAGGTGGCAAGGCTGTGCTCCGAGGGAAGCTCGAGCGCTGAGTGCCCGTGTTAGAAAGGAAGATGGAAAATGAATGATCTAGGGGCTCCTGGAGGCTCGGTTGGTTAAGCTCAGGTCAGGATCTCTGGGGCCTGGGATCTGCGCCCCAGGTTGGGCTCCACGCTCAGTGGGGGGTCCACTCCCCCGTCTCCCTCTGCCCCTTCCCCCAGCAGGTGTACTCTCTCGCTCCCAAGTAAATAAAGTCTTTAAAAAATAATAGTAAAAACAAATACATATTTCAAAAAATAAATAAAATAAATAGTCCAAACTTCCATTTTCGGAAACTAGAAACAGAGGAGCAATTTAAGAATGAAACAAGGAGGAAACAAATAGGAGCGATTAGAGCAGAAATCAACGAGATGGAAAGCAGGAAAGGGAAAGGGAAAACTCAACATGAGCCAAAGCTGATTCTCTCAAAAGATCAATAAAACTCACAGATCTGTAGCCAGGCTAATCAGGAAGAAAATACAAGTGATGACACAAATTACCACTCTCAGAAATGAAAGAAGGGACATCCCCACAGATCCCGTGGGCATTAAAAAGATCATAAAAGAAAACGCCAGGATGCCTGGGTGGCTCAGTTAGTTAAGCGACTCCCTTCGGCTCAGGTCAGGATCCCAGAGACCCGGGATCGAGTCCCACATCGGGCTCCCTGCTCTGAAGCCTGCTTCTCCCTCTCTCACTCCCCCTGCTTGTGTTCCCTCTCTGGCTGTGTTTCTATCTGTCAAATAAATAAAATCTTAAAAAAAAAAAAAAAGAAAGAAAGAAAACACAGTCACACCACGACTCCCCGGCACCGTGACTCGCAGAGGCGGATGGCGGGACCCTAGGGCCCCGTGGTCACACCAGCCAGGTCCTCGTCATACGATCTCATAATGAGTCTCCTTGTCGATGGGCTTCCTATGGACTCTGTCTCTGGAGACCCCAGAGGCCACACAGTTCCATGAAGGAGTTCACACGGATACACATGTCTACACGAGTCAGTACTCAGAGGCTCTGATGGCGCTCAGATCCTAGGTTCTAATAGGTTCTCTAACCGCAGCAGCCAGGGTCCCCTGCAGAAATGCGTAACTCTGGGGCGGGCACGGAAAACATTAGAGGGCCTGGGAGTTCCTCGTAGAGCCAGATCCCAAGAATGTGCTCCCAGACAAAGAAGCAGAGGCAGATCCGGCCCGGGACCCACACACCTGCCTGGGGACCCACGCGGGAATGACTGAAGCCACAAACACACAGCAACCTCGGATTTTCACCCAAAGTAGGACATGAATGCCCAGGGTCCACAGCAGTAGAAATCACTGATTCACCAAATGAATGATGGGGGGAAATGACAAACCTCTGGAATGGAAGAATTCCAAATAATTTCTGTAGGGGCCCCACCCTCGAGCAGGGGTCAGGTGACTTCCCCTCCAGAGGGAAGAGTCACTTTATGCCCCAAAACCTGACTACCCACCAGCCCGGTGACCAAGGCCAGCTCCCACAGGGATGCATCATGTTGGCCGCGTGCACACGTGATGGGGTGGCATGAAAGCCCAGCTCATCTCTGTGGCCCCCCTCCCTAACACCAGCGTGAGCGTGAGAGAGACTTCACACACGCCCCCAGAGGGGGCCTTCTGCAAAATGCGTGACCTGCACACCTCAAAGGCGTGAAGGTTGTCAAAACAAGGGAGCCCCAGGAACTGTCACAGCCCAGGGGTCCCCAAGGAGGTGTGACGAGGAAAGGACCTGATGGTCCAGGTAGGGTCATGGCACGGAAGGACCGAATCAGCGAGAGAGGGAACACAAGCAGGGGGAGTGGGAGAGGGACAAGCAGGCTTCCCGCCGAGCAGGGAGCCTGATGTGGGACTCGATCCCGGGTCTCCGGGATCATGACCTGAGCCGAAGGCAGTCGCTCAACCAACTGAGCCCCCAAGGCACCCTTGTTTTACATGTTTTTTGAAATTTGAAATGCATGTGTAATTGACGCACGTTTGATCTGCATGTAAATCACACCTAGACAAACCAGGCTTGGAAAGTCTTCTTAGCATGCTCTTGGGAGCATTATTCTCATGAAAGAGAAAGACAGGTGCATGCAATATCAGGTTGTTGTTCTCGCTCAGAGTTCAGCCACTAGGGACCGACAGGGAAACTGAGGCAGGGAAGCTCGGAGACCTGCCCGAGAGGAGGCCGTGCAGGGCTGGGGCGGGGGGCTCTGAGGCCTCCACGTGTCTCCCTGGAGAGCCAGGCCCCGTGGGATCCCAGCTGTGACTCGGCCACACAGAGGGGCTGCCCCAGGGCTCTGCATTTTCTTGGAGGAAGACAGTCCCCAGTACCGAGGTTAAACTTGCCCAGCTGTGTCCAGAGCCGTGACCAGGCCATCACAGCATGCCATTCCGGCCAGGACTCTGCAAAAACGGCCCATGGCCGGCCATTCAGGGACTCAGGCCACACGGGGGTGAAGGGCCCGGAGCCGGGGGGTTCCGCCTCTCCCTGCCTCCAAAACACACTCTGCGTTAAGTGTAATGGGTCTTAGGGAATTTATTTTGCCAATTTTAGAACCCACCATAAAGAAGAAATATGGGAGAATTTTATGAGGTGTACTGTATATCTTTAATACTCGTATTTTTTCTCGAAATGCTGAGAATATCAATTACGTTTATGACTTCATGAGGAGACGCTCCAGCCCACGGTTGGCAAAGCAAGTGTTATCGGAAAATAAACAATGATGGGCATGGGGTTCCCTGGTGCCCCGTGAACGTCGAGGTTCTGGGACTGTGCCGGAGGGTCGGGCAGGCTCAGACAAAGCAGCTGTTAACGTTGGGGGACTTTATGTGCAGGACGCATACATATGCCTGTGTGTGCACACGGAAATTGTGTGTGCACACGCCCCCATCTTTATCGTTTGTGGGAAGGATGGTCCTGGGGAAGAGAAGAGGGGTGGGAAGGAGAGTGGGAAATGGAGAGAAGCCCCCAGGCCCCACTCAGGGCAGCATGGCTCTGCTCCCAGAGCCAGCCCCACCTACCCTGTCCTGCTGGCCAAAAGCTCGGCCAAGAGGCTCCCATAGTCCTCTGCTCACAACCACCCCCCATTCTGGACCCACTGCTTCTGGGGTTTTCTAAGGGATCTGCCCTGCAGGAGGCCAGACGTCAGAGCGAAAGGGGACTCTGGCAGCAGGTAGGCTGGCCAGAGGGTGCCAGGGCAACAGAAGGGTGCCTTTGGGAGCGCAGGGACTTGGGGGTCCCAGAGCAGCCCCCATCAGCCACTGAACAAGGGGTCACGCCCCCGGTGAGAACCACAGCTCAGGCTCTGGGCAGCCGTCAGCCCAGAGGGCTCCCCAAGGCTGCTCTGGTTGGGAGCCTGCAGGGGGGCGTGCTCCAAGCACACATGCACACGCAGACATGCACACATATACACACATGGGCTGCACGTGCACGAGCGTGCACGCCGGCCAGCCCTGGTGGGTCTCTGCCCCAGCGAGTGAAGAACTTCCTGGAACGGGCTCTCCTGCTGTCCTGACACTGCTGGGTCCCGGGGCCGGGAGGCCAGAACCCTGGGCGGCCAGCTTCTTCCCAAAGGTCCGTGGCTGCTCCCCACAGCTGCCCTGCGCGCTGGCGCCCACCGGCTCTGCTTGGAATCATTTACAGCTCCAACGAGCGCATTTGTTTAAGATCTGCTGCAGAATCCATCCCTCCACCACTTACTCAGCCATTATCGGCCATCGCAAAAGTGCCGAAGAGAGAGTCATAAACGCATGATTTACGAGCCAGCAAGAACACTGGAGGGAGCGGAAGGAAATTAACTCCTTGCCTGCGAGCTTATTTACAAGCTCTGCTGATGACGGCCGCGCGGGCGAACAGTGGCGAACAGGGGCTCTGTCCTGCCTCGGACATCCCCCTCGACCCTCAGACACCGCCCTCCTGTGGGGTGGGACCAGCTGGGGAGGAGAGGGTGGGGGTCCTCTCATCTGCTGTGTGACCTTGGAAATGTCCCTTCCCTTCCCTGGGCCTCAGTTTCCCCTCTGTGGGGATGGTGCCAGCTGCCGGCCTAGTCTGAGGCACTGCGGCTCTCCCTCATGATGCCCTCCTCCCTGGCACCCAGGCCCCAGCCTGGCTGGCCAGGGGCGTATGTATCCTGGACAGCCCACTTGAGGCTACCCCTTCTCTGCTGCCAGAGTTGGGGGACCCCACATCCTGGGCCAGAAAATAGGCACAGCCCCATCCTGCCTTCTATGGGAGCCCCTCCTTCCTCCCTGTTGTCCCCCCAGCCCTGTCCCTAGGACGACTCTGGCCACACGTGTGTCCCTATAGAATGGGCTGTCCATTGGGGGCCCAGTAGAACGGCTGAGCCCACTGAGACAAGAGGGAGGGGCCGACCAGAAGCTGCAGCTCAGATCTCCTCTGACCTTCACTGGAAATCCCCAGAGGAGGGAGAGGTCTGCAGGAAGCACAGGCATGGTCCGGGGACTCTGGCTCCTTCCTCGGTCCATGAGGACACTGGGTCCACGAGAGATCCTGCCAAGTGGGCAGCCCTGGCCTCTCTGAGGAGCCTCTGCCAGCAGTCCAGGAGGAGGGGAAAGGGCTCCCTGGGTGGGGCGGGGCCCAGCCACCCATCTCCTGGGAAGACAGACAGCACCCTAGCCTCATCCCTTCAGGCTGCTCCCAGGGTGGGCAGGAGCCTGGAGCCATCTACACGGACAGCAGGCCTTGCTGGGGTGTGAGAGGTCCTGCCACAGCGGAGGTAGGCTCCGGGGCAAGCGGGTGACCCCACTGTCACCAGGACAACACCTGGCCCTGGTCACCCAGCTAGGTCAGGAGTGGAGTCCCGCTCCCCAGGGCCAGGGCTCAGACCCAGGAAGGAGGTTCCCTCCCTGAGAGCATATCCCTGGGTCCCTGCCCTTCCTGGATGGAGGCTGAGTCCCCGAGGACTCTTGTCCCTGCGGCCACCTGTGTTCTCGGCCTCTGGGGTGGGCCAAGCCAGGGCTTGGGAAACATACAGAGAGTGGCACTGAGCTCTCAGGCTGCAGGGCCACCAGAGAGTCCCCCTCGCTGCCTTCCTGTCGGGGTCCTGGGCCTCAAGAAGGACGTGACGCCCACACCCCAGGCTTGGGTGCGTGTCCGGGGCTCAGCACAGCTAGCCGGACTGGGGGCTGCATGGTGGGGGCTCCATGGTGCCGGGTCCCCTGGTGCCCCATGTGGGGCTCCTAGGCCCGTCAGACCCCTCCCCCACCGGTGCTGGGCCTCCAGTCCCCGAGAAGGAGCCCCCCGCCAGTCCTCCTGCGGCTGGAGGAGCCGGAGTCACGGCCCCCACGTGACACCCACAAGTTAAGTGTGAGGGGCTAACTTCCTGTCCCCTGCACAGTGTGCACCGACGAGGACGCCAGGAAACACGCTCACACCATGCGGCAGCCAGAGGGCCTTGCCCACCGCGCGCGCTCGCTCACTGACCCACAGGCAGCCTGGCCCTCACACCCCCTCCCATACAGATGCGGATGAGGAACCACGGACCAGGGCCGGGGCTGGGGGCCTGGCTCCCTTCTGCCCCCACCACACCTGGAAGCCAGATGGCCAACAGCTGGGTGGGCAGAGCTGGGTCCCAGAAGCCCCGCCTCCTGGCCCGCCCACCCCCCACCCCTGCCCGGTTCTCTACTTCACCCGGGAGCACCTGCCTGTCACATCCAAGAAGGCTCCAAGCAGAGGGCGGGGCAACCAAGCCACCTCTTGGAACGCGGGCCAGCTGGCGGTGGGGCCCTTTATGCTCTGTTCTGTGTGGTTTCCACTTCTTGAAAAAAAAAAATACCAGGGAATGTGATTGCCCATAAAGCTTTATGTGGGCTTAGAAATGACCGGAGCACTTTTGGAGAAAATAAGAATTTGATTTTCCAATTAAAGCCCATGTTCAGACAGCGTCTGAGCCTCCAGAAGGGTGTTTGTCGGAGCAAACACCTGTCGATGTCATCACGGCCCCACCCCCGCCCCCAACCCCAGCCACGCAGGTCCTGCGAAATCCCAGCCTTGGCCAGAAAAGCAGGCCCCACCCTGCCCCCTCCAGGTCCAGCTGGGGGGCCTCCCCCTCGAGAAAGCACCCTCGGCTGCGCAGAGCCCTCTCTTGCCCAGCCCCTGCCAGCCGGGGCCCTCTCTGCACCGACAGCCCTCGCTAGCTCGTCACTGCCCTGGCATCCTCCCGTGAGGCCAGGGCAGGCTCAGGGACCCAGGCTCAGGGAGAGGCGAGGGTGTCCGAGCCGCCTCTCCAACCTGGATGCTGGTCTCCTGCCTCAGCTTCCCTGTCCAGGACCCACCCCTCCCCCAGACCTGCCTGGCCAGAGCCCAGCCCCTGCCCCCTCTGCCAGGGTCACTCCGGCTCTAGACACGCTGTCCCTTTGTGGCTCCTCTTCCACCACCGCCACCCCTGCGTCCCGGTCCTCCTGCGGCAGGGAGGCAGACAGAGCTGGTCAGAGCCTGGGGATCCCCCACCCCCCAAACCCCGTACTGCCAGCCAGACAGGAAATGTGCCAAAATCCAGAGAGGGGCAGACAGGCAGGACCCAGAGGAGGGGACACTCTGGCCAACACCAAAATTTGGAAGGGAAAATAGAAGGGGCCTACAATGATGGTCACCCAGGGCAGGACCTCTCAGGAGAGTGTCATGGGAACGGGTCTACTGGGCTGGCCCAGGCCCCACACCCTCCCTCGGGCTGCCCACTCCCCAGAGGTTCCCAAGAGATCGGCAACAGGGTGGAGCACGGGCCTGACCCCTCAGCCGGAGACCCCAGGCACGGTGTCCCGGCAGCCCGAGGCTCTCCTGGGTGGTGGCCCTTTGACCAAGGACATCCAGGGTCAGGGGACACTCCAAAGTCAGACTCAAGGGCCGGTCCCTCCCCTGCCTGCAGTGCTGCCCCACTTGGGCCTCAGTTTCCCCAGCTAGACAAAGGACTGTGTCTGAGGGCCCCTGTGGCTCGCGGCTCTGAGAGGACGGGTCGGGTCGTGCCGCCGCAGCCCTGCAGCCCGGGGCTCAGAGCCGCCCGTGATGAGCTCTCTGCAGGCCACGCCCCCTTTCTTGCCGGTGTCATTGAAAAATCAACACGCTGCAGAATTCCGTGCCAGCACAGCTCCGCTGACCTCAGTCGCACAGCAGTGAGCCGGCGAGGGCAGCTCGTGCTGGACGGCGCGTCCTGGTTTTAATCGAGTCTTCCCTCCGGGGCCTTCGCCTGACTGCGTGGAGCCAGGCCTCATAAATAACGGAGCTTAATGAACGGCATGAAAAGTTAATTAATTGTTAAGTACAGTTACAGGTGGCCACGCCACACCTGTCGTAAAATATATCTTGTGCTGGAACTTATGACATTTTTATCAACTCGGCCTCGCGAGTCCTGACGCGCACCTGGGCCAGGGATGGTCCTCTGTGATCAGAGTCGTTTGGCTTTTATGGGTTTTCTCAATTTCGCCCAAGGGACAGAAGGGACAGAGCAAAGGAGAGTGCGGCGGGGCTGGTGTTTCCGTGCACAGAGGACATTCGGAGGCCAGACCTGGCAGCCGCACCCCTGCCGGCCCAGTAACGGCCACTCGAGGCGAGGTCACCCTCCCCGGCCGCCCGCCTCCCCCGGTTCAGCTGTCCTTACCCCTGTGGGGCTGGGCAGGAACCCCCATCTGCGTGCTGACTACCCAGCCTCACCGTCCCCACATCAAGCCCAAGTGGCTAAGCAGTGACCCACCGTGGCACTTGACCTCAGAGCTGGTCCTGCTCCTCAAGGAGATGGCGGGAGGTCCCGGAAGCCAGGCACCCAAAGTCCCAGCCGGGGCTCAGCCTCCCGTCCTGAGTGGCAGGGTCCCCGAGATGGAGGGAGAAGGAGCCAGAAGCAGGGGCTCCTCAAGGATGAAGCCCACCCTGGGCCCCTCATCTGCCCACCCGGGCAGGTGCCCTCCGTCCAGAGGGGCACCTCCTGCAATGACCAAGGACTGCCCCCCGGCAGCGGCATCTGTGCCCATCCCCCAGTGGTCTCACCCTCCTCTTTGGCTTCTGTCCACAGCAGCCCCCGCCCGGGGTGGGGAGGGCATCGTGGGTGCCAGTCGACAGGGCGGGACCACCAGCCCCACGCATCCCCTCCTCTTGGTTATTCCCGAAATGGCTTATGCCCCTTGCACCGACCACACCGCTGTCCGCTTCGTGCGCTCCTTTCCGTCTAAGGGGCTCTCCAGAGGTGTCCCGGCAGGGGTGCTGCCCAGTCTGGGAGCCCTCGTCCACCATGGCTGCTCGGCCCTCGACCACAGCAGCGACACCAGACATTTTCAGAGCGGACCTTAGGTAACAATTTTCTGGACCTACGGCCCCTGTGGAACAACCTGTACCTGGGCCAGGAAGGGCGTGGAAGGCTTTAAGGCCCGAGGTCTGGCGGAGAGCACGTCCGCGCCCCTGATCGTCAGTGCGCTGACAGTCTGCTCTCTGCCCCCACTCCCTGCCTTCCGTCATTCATGGACTAGTTTGCATTTTCTAGAACGTCACACAAACTCTCCACAGAATCAGAAATCCCGTTTCTTTCTGTTCAGCCTCATGCACGTGGCGCCTGACCTTCATCCACGGGGCCCGTGGGCAGAGCACCTTGCTTTTTCTGGCCAAGTCGCGTCCCTGCTTGGACATCCTGTAGCCGCTCAAGTGTGGGCGGACAGGTGGTTCCCAGCCGGGGGACGGCTCCCGCACAGATACGTTCTTTTCTCTTGCAGCAGAACGGCCGGACCCTCCGGCAGGTGCGTGTCTCACCGTCTGTGGCCGCCCTGCTCTGTGGAGCGGGCATGCAGATGGGTGCTCCGAGCCGCAGCTCTGAGGCCTGAGCTCCTCCCCGTCCTCACTGACACCCAGCAGGCTCCCGGCGGTTTTAATTCCCGCCCCTTCAGCCACCAGCAGGGTTGAGTACCTTTTCTCCTGCTTATTTGCTTTCTGGATCTCCTCCAGGTAGTATCTGCTGAGTAGGGCCCTCCTCAAGCATGTGGTAAAACCCATCAGCAAAGCCTCCAGGGCCAGAGCTCTCCCACAGGAAGGCTTTCAACTACAAATTTGATGTCTTTCATAGACATGAGGCACACAAGCTATTTCATCCTGCATGGTTTCGGTAATTTGCGTCTTTCAAGGAATTCTCCACTTCACTTATGCAGTTGAATCTATCAGTGTAAAGTTGTCCATAATATTCCCCCATCCTCGTAATGTCAGTGGGGTGCATCCTGAAGTCACGTCTTTCATTCCCGACCCGGGTGATTGGTCTTCTCTCTGTCTCTCCTGATCAGCCCCGCCAAATGCTGGTTGTTTTATTGATCGTCTCGAAGGACCAGCTTTGGTCTCATTGATTTTCTCTATCGTTTTTCTGTTTACTATTTCACTGATTTTCACTCTGATCTCTGTTACTGCCTTTCTTCATCTCACCCTGGGATTTATTTGCTCTTCTTTTTCTAGTTTCTTAAGGTGGATGCTGAGATCATTGATTTGAAGTCTGTCTTCTTTTCTAATGTAGGAATTTGATGCTATCACTGTCCTCCTAAGTAGTGGTTTAACTAAATCCACACATGTTCTGTGGGATTTGCTATGTTTTCATTTTGATTCAGTTCAAAATACTTTCTAATTTCCCTTTTGATTTCTTCTGTGTCCTATGGCTTATTAAGAAACGTGTTGCTTAGTTCCCAAATGTGGGAGATTTTTCAGGAATCTCTCATTCCTGGTTTAATCCAGTATAGTAAGAAAACAGATTTTTAGATCTTGGATCCTTTTATGTTTCCAACTTGTCTTATGGTGCAGAATTGGGTCTCTCCTAGTAAACGCTCCACACACGCTTGACAAGAACTGCTATCCTGTGTTGGTGAAGGATCTGTAAAAGTCAGCCACATCTGACTGCCTACCCTCCCACGGCTCTCTGGGTGTTCTGTTGTCTCGTGAGAGTTTCTGACAGACGAGTGTTAAAATTCTGGCCATACTTGTGGATTTATCTGATTCTCCTTGCAACTCTTTTGGGTTTTGTTTCACATACTTTGAAGCTACGTTGTAAGGTGCTTAAACATTTTTTAAATTAAAGATTATTATTTCCTCTTCCTGTACTCACCCCTTTATTATTATGAAACTTTTTTTTTAATTCCCTGTAATACTCTCTGCTCTGGAATTTATTTTACCTTGTATTAATATAGTCACTCAAGAGGTTTTTGCATGAATATTAGCATAGTATGTCCTTTCCAATTCTTTTACTTTCAGTTATTTGTATCTTTACATTTGACGTGTGTTTCTTATAAACAGCATGTGGTGGGATCTTGCTTTTCTGTGTAGTTGGTCCTCTGTCTCTTGTCTGAGATAGTTAAGCCATTTGTATTTAATGTATAATTCATGGAGTTAAGTCTATTATTTGTCATTTATTTTCTATTTGTCACATCCAGCTTTCTCTTTTTCCTCTTTTTCTACCTTCTTTTGGATTAATTAAATGCGTTTCTCCAGTGTTGTCTATCTGTTGGCTTCTTAGCTATGACTCTTTGTTCTGTAATCTCTTGATTATATAAGGTTTATATTACACACCTGGAACTTATGCCTTCAGGTGGTATTACACCACCTCATGTGTAACATAGTAACATTGCAATAGCTTATTTCCAATTTCCCCCTCAAAACCTTTGTACTGTTGTCTTCATGAATTTTATTTTTACACACATCCAAAACCCCACACTACATGATTATCATTTCTCTTTAGACAAGTATCTGTTAAATATGTTTGCATAATGAAAATAGATCTTTTTTTTTAAGATTTTATTTATTTGACAGAGAGAAACACAGCCAGAGAGGAAACACAAGCAGGGGGAGTGAGAGAGGGAGAAGCAGGCTTCCCGCATAACGGGGCACCCGATGTGGGGCTCAATCCCTGGTCTCCGGGATCATGACCTGAGCCAAAGGCAGTTGCTTAACCAACTGAGCCACCCAGGCGCCACCGAAAATAGATCTTTTAAGGTTAGCTATAAAAGTGCCGGTTTCAGTACTTCCCATTCCTGTACAAAAGTCCGCATGCCCACCTGGAGTCCTCCTCCTGTCTGAAAGATCCTCTTTAACATCTCCCATAGCTCAGGTCTTCCAGAGGGTAGTTCTTTCAGGTTATATGTGTTTGTAAGTCTTTATTTTGCCTTCGGTTTGGGAAGACATATTTGCTGGGTATGGAATTCTAGATCGATAGATGTTTTTCTGTCTGGATCTTAGATGTGCTGCCATAGCTCCTAGTTTACATTGCCCACCTCAAGTCTTTTACCATCCTCACTTGTTCCCATGGTATGACTCTTCTCTTTTATTTTTCTGACTGCTTTTGAGATTTTTTTTTTTATCACCGGTTTTGAGTAGTTTGATTAAGGTATGCTTTGGTGTCAGAAATTTTTCATTTTTCCTATTTGCTATGCTCTGTCGTCCTTGAGCTTCCTGGATCTGTGAATCTATAGGTTTCATCATATCTGGGAAATGTTCGGCCATTACCTCTTCTTATATTTTTCTGTCCCTCCTCTCTCTCTCCTTCAGATACTCCAGTTACACATTTGAGGCCATTTGAAGTTCTCCCAAAGCTCATTGATGCTCTGTTTATTTCTGAATTAAAATTCTCCCTCCGTGCTTCATTTTGGATTGTTTCTATTACCACATCCTCGAGTTTGCTAGTCACTCCTTCCTCACTGTCTGATCCACCATTAATCATACCTGTTGTGTTTTTCATCTTGGACATTGTCCTTTTTATCTCTAGAAGTTTAGTTTGGGTCTTTTTTTTGACATCTTCCATGTCTCTGCTTAATTTTTTGAACATACAGAATCCAGCTGTAATGGCTCTTTTCATGCTTTTGTCTGCTGATTCTAACATCGGTGTCAGTTTTGGGTCGGTTTTGGTGATTTATCTCCTCATTATGGGTTGTATTTTCCTGTCTCTTTGCTTACTGGTTAATTTTTTATGGGATTCCAGACACTGTGAATTTATCCTCCTGGGTGCTGGATTTTTTAGCTTTCTCTGAGATGCAGTTAAGTTACTTGGTAATAGTTTGGTCATTCAAGAATCGTTTTTAAGATGCTTTTAGGCAGGACAGGAGCAGGGCCCAACCTGGGGCTGGTTATCCCCACTACAAAAGCAAGGTCCTTGAGAGTGTTCTGTCCAAGGAGCCCTGGGGGTTTCCAGACTGACTCTCAGGAAGAGATGATACCCTTTCCCCTCCTTGGAAAGCTCCCTCATTCACATGAACCTATTAGCCCTCAACTGAATCATCTGAATCCTCAAAGAGACCCTCTGCAGTCCCAAAGCACTTGGGAGTAACCCTCTCCACTCTGGTCCACTGGCCTCACATCCTCATCCCTTGGGCCCCTCCTTGGCTCCACCTTCATTGCAGGGAGTCCCTGGGCTCTGCCTACACCACCCCTTCCTGCATGGGCATTCTCCCCCAGCTGTGAGCTGAGCCAGTTGCAGGACTCCCTGCATTGGTCTCCAGCCTCTCTCTGTCCTCCACCACTAGATGTCCAGAGCCTTGATAATAGATTCTCCACAAACTTGTGTCCGTCTCTCACTTATTGCAGATGGAAAGATGGTTCTGATCCATAGTATTTCATCTTGGCTAGAAGCAGAAATCTCCATTTTATTTTTTTAAGATTTTATTTATTTATTTGACAGAGAAAGAGAGATCATAACTAGGCAGAGAGGCAGGCAAAGAGGAGGAAACAGGCTCCCTGCTGAGCAGAGAGCCCAACTCAAGCCTCCATCCCAGGACCCTGAGATCATGACCTGAGCTGAAGGCAGAGGCTCTAACCCACTGAGCCACCCAGGCACCCAGAAATCTCCATTTTATTTAATTTTAATGGCTATGAGTGACTAGTGTCCACCAAATTGGATGGTACAGCTCAAGACTCTGGGCTCTGTGGGGTCAGGAGTCTAGTGGGTTGGCTCCCTATGGGCACCCCAGACACTGGCACAGCCAGGATACCTAGGAGAGAGGCTCTGCCATCACTCAGATCACTCCTGTCCTGATGCCCCCAGCCTCCCAGAGCCCCATCCCAGAGTTCTCATCATGCTACAATCCAGGGCTCTGACACTTTCAACCAAAACCTGCAAGACTCAGCCTGGCAGCATTCCCACACTTCTTGATTTAGAAAGAAAGACCTCAGGCGCCTGGGTGGCTCAGTGTGTTAAAGCCTCTGCCTTCTGCTCAGGTCATGATCTCAGGGTCCTGGGATCGAGGCCCGCATCATGCTCTCTGCTCGGCGGGGAGCCTGCTTCCTCCTCTCTCTGCCTGCCTGTCTGCCTACCTGTGATCTCTCTGTCAAATAAATAAATAAAATCGTGAAAGAAGAAAGAAAGAAAGAAAGAAAGAAAGAAAGAAAGAAAGAAAGAGAGAAAGAAAGAAAGAAAGGAAGAAGGAAAGAAAGAAAGAAAGAAAGGAAGAAAGAAAGAAAGACCTCAAAAAGCCTGGTGGTCTCCATTTGAAAATGGACAAAAGATGTGAGTAGACGTGTCTCCAAAGAAGATACACGCGTGGCCCACAAGCACGTGAAAAGATGTTCAACCCCATCAGTCGTTCAGGAAATGCGTGACAAACTGCGAGACCCACCAGGATGGCTACTACCAGAAAAACTGAAAATACCCGGTGTTGGCGAGGATGGGGAGAAACTGGAACCCACACGCACTGTTGGTGGGAATGAGAAATGGTACGGTTCCTGCAGAAAACATTATGGTGGTCCCTCGAAACAGTAAATGTCACCACAGTAGTCAGCATCTCCACGCTCAGGAGTATGGAGCCGACCCTGAGCGATGCAGCTGAGGGGCACCAGTTGAAAATCTGCATGGGACTTTTGACTCCCTACCATACCCTGCTGTTGACCGGAACCCTTACCGATGATATAAAGAATCCAGGCGCACGTGATCAGTACGTTACCTGTATTACATACTGTGTTCTTACAATAAAGGAAGCTAGACAGAAGAAAATGCCATTTAATAATCACAAGGAAAATACTCTTACAACGCCATGGGGCATTGATCAAAAACCCATGCCTATGTGGACCCACACAGAACACCCATGTTGTACAGGGTCAGCTGTGCTCAGAAAAATTGAGGGCGGGCACTGGGACAGGCATCTGCACACCCACGCGGGAGCAGCACCGGTCCCGGAGCCCAAAGCTGGAAGCAGCCCACAGGTCGGTCAGGGGGCGAGTGCATAAGCAAGATGTGGTCGTCCACACAACACAACGTATTTGTCTTAATAAGCAATGACGACCTGCCGGGCTACAGGGAGGCGGAGCCTCGAGGACGCCGGGCCAGCAGAAATAAGTGGGTCCCAGAGGACAAATCCCATATAGGCCTCCTCTGTGGGATGTCGCTGGAGTTCAGGCAGAGTCCTGAGTCAGAAAGCAGAACACAGGCCCCAGGGGCTGGGGAGTCGCGATCCAGTGAGTGCAGAGTCGGGGGTGAGCGGGTCAGCGGGGCTGGATGTGGGCGGCGGTGATGGGCACGCGCCCGCTGTGAGCGTACCGAACGGCCCTGGACCCGCTGGAGCGATGCGCACGACGTTATGTATTTTTTGGAAAAAGGCTGGAAGTGCTGACGCCCAGCCTACGGCCCGGCCGCATCTGGGTACGCGGGCACCGCGGGGTGGGGGCCCGGCCCGGCGCCGTA
>PITA01025131.1:0-24933 GCA_004023965.1 Spilogale gracilis
AAAAAAAAAAAAAAAAAAAAAAAAAAAAAAAAAAAAAAAAAAAGATTTCTGTATTATTTGAATCCTTTTTACAGTACATGTATGTTATTTATAGAATTCTTTATTGTAGGGTGAAATAATCTTCCTTAAGAGACTGCTCTTGAAAAAGTGCATTTCAAAAGGAAGCAATCACTTTCAGACCATTTGTAATCTATATTTCAAAAATTCTGAAACCTGGAGGTAACATACAGAAAAAAATTGTAAACACTCCACCAAACTGACATTTTGAGAATGATGCAGTTGTAAAAGAGAGAAAGCTTAGATTTAGGTAGGTGTGGTGACCATGCAGAGAATTAGATGGATAAGATAAATGAGCTAGGGGGTGAGATGGGGGAAAGACAGTATTGGTTGGTGCATTAGGGGATGAGGAGAGAGGAAAACATCCAAGAAGTAAGCATCCTGTATTTGAAAAAGATTGGGGTTAACATTTTGCTGACTTGATTTCATCCATTTGGTGGATATTAGTGAAGTATGAAAGAAGACTGCATTTATGTGAATAAACAATTCACCTAGTTTCCTCAGTAGACAATTTTTGTTTTGAGCAGTAATCGATTTTACTTTACTACTAGCAACTGTATTATGGCTGACGGGAAGTGAGTTCAGTAAAAATTAAAAGAGAATCCATGTTCTTTACTGGGAGGAAGATATGACAGCCATAAAAGAATTCTCTAGATAAGGTTGAAAATATAAGATGAGGGGTGCCTGGCTGACTCAGAGGGTTAAAGCCTCTGCCTTTGGGAACCTTTAAAAATTATATAAGATGATCTGAAGCAGTGTGAAAGCAAAAGCCATTAACACAAATGATTAAAGGAAACAGTACAACTCTGTGAGTGCTCTGAAGAACAATAGAGAAAATGAGGCAAATGCACAGTGACAGAATGGAGGGCGATAGGGAACAGAATCCAAAACTAGGAGATGAATCCCAGATACAAAGGCAGGATGGAGGGTGGGGACATGTGCAAAGAATGGAAATAATGTCCACAGAGAAAAAGAATAACATCTCTATATTATGATGACTCCCACATTGTAAAAATCCTACATAATGATTACAAAAAAGGGAAGAGATTCAGGCAGCAATTAAGACAATTACCTCTATACTGTACATCCAAATATATTCTATTGCTGGAGAGAATGAACCACTTTTTCATCAAAAAGAAAATACCTGAAAGTGATTTTTAAAACTGGCTATGGAATTTTTTGACTTCTGAGAGACCACATAAGTAGCTGAACATCAGAAAATTTACAGAAGTGACCTGACAATGAGCTTGACTTTGTTTTTTAGGTAGCCCTGAGTGAATCTGAGGCCCTTATATATCATATCATATTTGTGAAACCTTGGGCAATTGACTGAACTTTATGTTTCAGATTTCTTAACTGAATGTTGTAAAGAAGAATAATACCTTTTGATTTGGTTTCTGTGAAGATCAAATAAGATTATGCAAATAGGGGTGCCTGGGTGGCTCAGTTGGTTAAGCGACTGCCTTCAGCTCAGGTCATGATCCCGGAGACCCGGGATCGAGTCCCACATCGGGCTCCCTGCTTGTGGGGAGCCTGCTTCTCCCTCTCTCACTCCCCCTGCTTGTGTTCCCTCTCTGGCTGTGTTTCTCTCTGTCAAATAAATAAAATCTTTAAAAAAAAAGATTATGCAAATAAGTGCCTGGCACATGGTCATTCAATAAATATACTTTTCTATTCAACTAAAAATTAAATATTTCCTCTATACTTTTTTAGAAATTATATATGAACTGCATCAACACAAAGTTGACTTGTCTACCATCAGAGAAAATTGAGAACAACTTTTTTCCAGAAATTTTAAGTAAAGAGAATCTACTTCAACACCATCTGAAAAAAAAAAAATCTCCTTAAAATTCTCTCCTTTATAAATCCCCCAAACTATGCTAATCTTCTTAATTATAAAGTAGATTTGTTGAGTCCTCACTTTTCCTCAGGAAAGAATCCTCAGCTCAATCAACACTGCAGATTGTAGAGTGGCCTGATTTAGGAGAAAGTGGTAATGATGTCAAGGAAATGCCTTCACAGGAAAAAAGAATTTTAAAAAGAACTCTCAGGAAACAGTCTGTCTTCTTCTCTCCATCTCCTTATGAACTAGAAATGCTCAAAGGATGTAAATGCATTTCAGAGATGACTGAAGTGAAAGGCACACCTGAAAAATAGCTGAATAATAAGTAAATTTGTTGGCAACAGATTAGTGCTAATGGCCAAATGGAATCAATAACTGGAGACCTGTTTATGGATTAGAGCAAGGTCTAGTAAGATTGTAAGACTTCTGTTTTCAATCTCTAAAAATATGGCAAAAAGTGCACCAGTATAGAATATAATCAAATAGTGTTTCTCTATCATGTTCATAGTGGTAATTTTTAAATTCTTAAGAAATAAGGATAGGGGAACCTGGTTGGCTCAGTTGGTTGAGCGACTGCCTTCGGTTCAGGTCATGATCCTGGAGACCCGAGATCGAGTCCCACATGGGGTTCCCTGCTAGGTGGGAAGCCTGCTTCTCCCTCTCTCACTCCCCCTGCTTGTGTTCCCTCTCTGGCTGTGTTTCTCTCTGTCAAATAAATAAAATCTTAAAAAAAAAGAAAGAAAGAAAGAAAGAAGGATAACACAATATGTGAGAACTGCCTAGCATATCCAAACTATGTGGGTAACTATGGAGAAAGACTAAGGGAATAAAGAACAGGAGTTATGCACTAAGTCTGCCTAAATTTTGGCAGTCCCTGAAGATACAGAGGGTTGGTAGGACCATAAGGAGCAAAGACATGGCTTTGCAGACATGATTCTAGTAGTTAGAGTACGGGAACACAAGAACACTGGGAACACAAGAACACTGGGAAGTGACTCAATCACATGATCAGGAAGGCAGCCAGTAGAGGGAACCAGAACCCTGGACAGCTCAGGGCAACCAGAATGCCTGTTAAAACAAAGATTTCTCCCTGGCTTCAATCTTTTCCATTATAAAGTGCTCCAGATTTTCCTGAATGACCCCACACTCAGTAGAAATTCTCTGGAGTTCAAACTTCACCAAGCCTCTTGTTCTTTTAGGGAAGTAGATTATATTCCTTTAAAATATGAGAGGATAGGGCACCTGGGTGCCTCAGTGGGTTAAAGCCTCTGCTTTCGGCTCAGGTCATGATCTCAGGGTCCTGGGATCCAGGCCGGCATCGGGCTCTCTGCTCGGTGGGGAATCTGCTTCCTCCTCTCCTCTGCCTGCCTCTCTTCCTACTTATGATCTCTTTCTCTGTCAAATAAATAGATAAAATCTTAAAAAAAATATGAGAGGGTAAAGGAAAATCTTTTGAGGTTGAGTAGGCAGGTGATCTACAAGTTTTGCCTGCCCAGCTTCTAAGTCCTCTTTATTCTGAAAATAGCGTCTTGGTTCTCTTTCACATTGTATTTTCCTGAAAACAGTGATTTTTCAGGGGTGTGAATGTAACCCAAGCCAGGCTAACATAATTCAGATCAGAATTTTGCTGGGACTATTGGGAAAGGAAGGTGGTCAATCTCCAGGAGTTTACCAAGCTGGTGGCAAAGTAAATCCACAGCTTCTAGAAACCATCCTGACATTGCAGCAAGAGGATCTGCTCAAGAGAACAGCCGACACAGAGAAAAGAAGAGGGAAAAGATGAGGGCAGACAGATTCCTAGCACCACAATTTGAGTACTTTGCTCCAACACACATGAAGTCTATCTCTGGACTTTTTAGATATATTATTTTTTAGGTCAGCTTAATTTTTTTGAAAGATTTTATTTATTTATTTGACAGAGAGAAAGATCACAAGTAGGCAGAGAGGCAGGCAGAGAGAGAGAGGAGGAAGCAGGCTCCCTGCTGAGCAGAGAGCCCGATTCGGGCCTCGATTCCAGGACCCTGAGGTCATGACCTGAGCCGAAGGAAAGGCTTAACCCACTGAGCCACCAGGTGCCCCTAGGTCAGCTTAATTTATGTTTCTGTCACTCACAACCAGTGAAGTCCTGCCTACTGTATTATCTTCTGCCCTACTGAGATTTCTGTAATATTAGGAGAATTCAGGAATCTGTACCGAATGTTATTCTCTCCCTCCTTAGTATCATGGCTCCTTTGACTCTGTGCCTCATTTGGCATACAAGCATTCTGAAGTAAGATCATTGGCCACAGCTGATAAGATAAATAACTGCCACCCCTGGAAAATAGCACACATCTGCTGGCCTTTCTCTGTTTATGCACAGAGGTCAGCTCACAGCCTAGTTCTTATAGCTAAGTCTTTCTTTAAAATTTTTAATTTTAAATTCCATTTAGTTAGCATAATGTATAATTAGTTTTGGGGCTAGAATTTAATAATTCATCAGGTACATATAACACCAAGTGCTCATAACTTTAAGTGCTCTCCTTAATACCCATCACCCCATTACCTTATCCCCTCCCTTACCTCCAGCAACCCTCCAGCAACCCTCCAGAAACCCCCAGTTTATTTCTTATAGTTAAGAGTCTCTAATAGGGAGCCTAGGTGGCTCAGTTGGTTAGGTGACTGCTTTTGGCTCAGGTCATGATCCTGGAGACCCGGGATCGAGTCCCACATCAAGTCCCACATCGGGCTCCCTGCTCGGCGGGAAGCCTGCTTCTCTATCTCTCACTACCCACTGCTTGTGTTCCCTCTCTAGCTGTGTTTCTCTCTGTCAAACAAATAAATAAAATCTTAATTAAAAAAAAGAGTCTCTTATGGTTTGCCTCCTTCTGTTTTTATCTAGTTTTATTTTTCCTTCCCTTCCCCTATGTTTATCTGTTTTGTTTCTTAAATTCCACATGAGTGAGATACTATGGCATTTGTCTTTCCCTGACTGACTTCTCTTAGCAAATTACACTCTAGCTCTATATACATAATTACAAATGGCAAGATTTCATTCATTTTGGTGACTGAGTAATATTTCACTGTACATCTATACCACATCTTCTTTATCCATTCACCCACTGATGGACAAGTTTTGCCTGCCCAGCTTCTAAGTCCTCTTTATTCTGAAAATAGCATCTTGGTTCTCTTTCACATTGTATTTTCCTGAAAAATACATATTTTGGCTACCGTGGACTTGTTGCTATAAACATTGGGGTACATGTGCCTCTTCGAATTATTATTTTTGTATCCTTTGTATAAATATCTCCTAGCACAATTGCTAGGTCATAGGGTAGCTCCATTTTTAACTTTCTGAGGAACCTCCATACTGTTTTGCAGAGTGGCTGTACCACTTTACATTCCCACCAACAGTGCGAGAGGGTTCCCCTTTCTCCACATCCTCGCCAACATCTGTTGTTTCCTGACTTGTGAATTACAGCCATTCTGACCAGTGTGATTGGTACCTCATTGTGCTACAGCCAAGTCTTGATCGTGGAGCTAATATTACGGCTCCATCTATGTTCCCTGATGATTTTTGCTCATGGCCAGTCTGGCCTTGCTGGAATACTTGGACCAATCTTCAGTCAGAGCTCTTTGGCCAGTCTGTATTGCTAGACCTCAACTTCGAACACCCAGTCTGTCCACTCCATTTTAGCCTGTTATAGTATGAAACTTGATTTTCACTTTACTCTCTGGACATCTTGACATTTAGCTACACCACCTCTTACTCTTCCAGCTTCTTTACTCTGTACCTCTCAGTCATGGCATATTTGCTTAGCCTAGGACCTGGGACTGTGACCTGCCCCATTCTCCAGGCACTTAAGTCTTGGTGCTGCTTTCTGAGCTTACAGTTCCAGTTGAAGTTGAAATTGGTTATGTTAATAGGAAGATCTTTCATGCCCACTATGGAATTGCAAACTTTCCAGTCACAGTGCAGTGCAAGCTGAGTCACATACTCTTCGGACCAACCTACTGCTTATCCCTTGGGTACTGGTACTGCCTTCTTTTCTTACTGCCCACAAAATGTGTCTACTTAAGCATGTGATGAGTAACTCAAGGGGGAAAGTGACTGCACCAACCAACTCATCAAGCGTTAGCATTTCACTGTCGTGCACAAATAAAAGATGAACAACCTTCTGTTTCAGAAGGAACCAAATTCTGCCATCTGGAATAAACTCTTTGATATCTTTATTCTCTAGTTATTATGAGATTTTGTCTTATCATTGGTGCATAAAACTCTCTTCAAATGCTAGAAAGACTTGTCATAAAATATTTGTCTTCTGCACGTCCCTAAGGGACATAACTAAGAAAAATAAGTGGAAGTTGAAAGAGAAATTTTCTGGTTAGGAAAGAGATTTTTAAGCTTTTAGAACTAGCTCAAGATGGACTATGCTCTTTCAGTAGGTGGTGGTATTTCTGTCACTTTGGTGTGCTTCAGTGATTTAACAAGTATTGGGTGAAATCCCAGTAATCGGCACTGAAAAAATTATTTTAGCCTAGAATGAGGAATACGCGACCTGAAGACAACAGTTGCCCATCTCTAGTTAACCCTCCCTCTACTCCCATCTGCAGGCCTTGGGAAGCTTTTTTGTGTGTTCACTCTCTGACCTAAGAGCAACCCATCCATCTGCTCTACCAGTTGGTCTATCTTAACAATCTGGAACTCCAAAGTGCAGTATACTGGAAGAATCATTTTTGGTCTCTAGGGGATCTTTCCCTCGCCTGTGCTATGGTTAACACCACAGGGAATTATGTTAATTTATTCATGTGTTCCTCTAACTGACTGAAAAATGTAGACAAGCTGGCTTTCTGATGAGTAAGAGCACTTCTGATGAACTATGGAAGTTTCCTCTTGACCCAATGATCTTCCTCCTATCTATTCCTTCTCTCTGATGTGGTGGTTTCAATATGAACCTATTGAAGCTGTAGATTCAGTTTGTGCTAAACTTTGCCAAACTTAAATGTTAAGGGCTTTGTGTGTTCTTTTTAGATAGCAACTTAAAACAAAATTTGAGAAAAATGTGTGTCCAAAACCTTTTAATAGAGTTGGAAAAGATGTAACAAGGCTCATTAAAATGACTGAGAAATTAATAATCCTTTTTTTTAAAGTTTTTATTTATTTGACAGAGAGAAACACAGCCAGAAAGGGAGCACAAGCAGCGGGAGTGACAGACGGAGAAGCAGGCTTCCCGCCGAGCAGGGAGCCCGATGTGGGACTCGAACCCGGGTCTCCGGGATCATGACCTGAGCCGAAGGCAGTCGCTTAACCAACTGTGCCACCCAGACGCCCCAATAATCCTTTTTTTTAAGAAGAAAAAAGATTAGGTATATTTGAACCAGACAGTAGACAGTTAAAATGAGGCTTGACAAAAGTCTGTAAAATCATGAAAGGCTTAGTAAGGCTGACATGGCATTTTCAGAATGTTGTGTAATATTAGGTTTTATGAACGTCCCTTAAAGTTTGAAAAAGTTAAAAAATTCAACAATATTTTGCCTTGTTGACAAAAACTTACATTTTGACCTGCTTTTTCTTTGCCATGTTATTTATCTCAGGTGTCATTCACAGGAACAAGGCTGGCTTTTTGTTCCGCACTCAAACAACTACACTACTGAAGAAAAAAAAAACTCAGGAAAAATTCTTAATGTCCAAACATAATGGAAAAGATCTACCAATTTTAGAATTAATTTTTGGATAAAGGTGATGGAAATTTAGACTTCTGATCTCTTCAGATTTCTCCTATTTTTATTCAGTTTGTTTTCATTTCTAGTCCTTGCTCTGAGGGAAATCTGCAGGCCACATATTAGGCCTGAATATAATTTCAGGCAAAACATTTATAATCTCAAAATTCTAATAAAAAATTAGGGTGATTCATGTACTTCTCATTAGGAGATTACACCAGATCTTGAGCTTAAGCTTGCACCTGTGCAGGCTGGAAAGGTGAACATAACTCCCTAGACACCTCCCTTAATATGGAGGGATGCTGGGGCACCTGCGTGGCTTAATCGTTGAGCATCTGCCTTCGGTTCAGGTCGTGATCCCGGAGTCCTGGGATCGAGTCCCACATCGGGCTCCCTGCTCAGTGGGAAGCCTGCTTCTCCCTCTCCCACTCCCCCTGCTTGTGTTTCCTCCCTAGCCGTGTTTCTCTCTGTCAAATAAATAAATAAAATCTTTAAAAAGAAAAAATATGGAGGGATGTGTGGTTGATGGCTTCATTTTGAAATACACGAGAAAAAATTCTTTTATGATTCAGACCTATAAATACTTCCTATCTTGGTAATATTCAAGTATAGAACTCTTCACAGTGTCTCAAATGTGTAAGTTCTTATGAAAATGCATGTCTTCGGGTCTGTTCTTATATTTGTTGGTTATAGTCCACTTGCATCCAGGAGAGGAAACCTGACTGAAAAAAGTCCAGGTGGCTCCAGCGCATACTAAAAGCTGCAGTGGAATCCTCTAAACACAATTTCTTAAATGAACATATTGATTTTTTAAAATAAAAGAAAAAAAAATGAAAGAACAAAAGGAAAAGAAAAAAAACCAGGAGAGTTGGATTTGGAAATTAAAACTGCTACCTAAATATGTGTGGACAGAGCAATATTTGTTTTAATTATTGCACAGCTCTATGTTTATAGTTTGTTCATTTAAAAGCTACTTATAGGGGTGCTGAGCGGTTCAGTTGGTTGGGCAACAGCCTACAGCTCGGGTCATGATCCCGGAGACCCAGGATCAAGCCCTGCATTGGGCTCCCTGCTCGGCGGGAGGCCTGCTTCTCCCTCTCTCACCCTACTTGTGTTTCCCTCTCTGGCTGTGTCTCTCTCTGTCAAATAAAATTTTTTTTTTTTTTTTAAAGCTACTTATAGGGACACCTGGGTGGCTCAGTGGGTTAAAGCCTCTGCCTTCGGCTCAGGTCATGATCTCAGGGTCCTGGGACCAAGCCCCACATTGGGCTCTGTGCTCAGCAGGGAGCCTGCTTCCACCTCTTTCTCTGCCTGCCTCTCTGCCTACTTGCAATCTCTCTCTCTCTGTGTCAAATAAATAAATAAACTGTTAAAAAAAAAAACCTACTTATAAAAACATGGTCTCTGAAAATCTGTAGGTTTACCTGATGGGTTTTTTGATGTCCCTTTAAAGGAATAATTTATTTAATTTTGGTATTTAAAATACCTTTATTTACATTTGTAAATAATATTTGCTTTCCATGATTGGGCATAATATTTCCAGAATATTCTTCCTGAGAAAAAAGGGGAGAATTTAGCTAGCAAGGTAGGTTATCAATATTTTCCTTCTTTCTAAATATTTTCAGAGTGGATATGTCACTTTTCAAACACAGTAAATATAATGTTTATAGCAAAAAGACAGATTTCCATAGATGGCAGGAATAAGCTGACATAATACTTAGAACACACTTTTGCATAGAACAGAATTTTACTCAAACAAGCTCAAGAAAATGCAGTGCATTAAGTGGATAGTGATTTAATGGACTCCAAGAGGAAGTTAAACCACCATATATCAGGAGGGGCAAGAAGCAGGCATCCCTAGGAACCTCAGCAGCAAACATTCATGGAATCTGAATCCCATGGTTCACCATAAACATGAGACAATGAGTCTGCAGGGCATGCTCTAGCCTCTGCATAAATTGGTTCCTTCAGGCCAGGATGAATCTGAAGATTGGCAATGTCAGCACATAAGAACATATTTTCTTAGAAGTTATGCAAAAAGGAAAATATGGCATATATATTACAATCACTAAAATAATTAAAATAATTAAAACTTGGATCATGGAAAGACAAAAGTTACCATTTGCTTGAAGTATAGCTCTGAAATTTCTGTCAATGTTTGAGTTAATCTCCCTAAAAGATCAAAGCCTGACACTGACATACATTCTTTTTTTTAAAAAGGAATTTCAGTAATACAATTCAGAAGTCTCTATTTTGGCTACAAATTAAGTTAAACACCAGTATCAGAAAACACAAGTGTTTTTACTAATGCATATATGAGAGTAAGTGGTAGAAATCATTGCTCTTTTTGGACTTACTGTATAAATCATTGCATAGACTGCTTTAGCACTTAATGTAATCTTAATGTTATGCCAAGTAATTTCAACTAATAAATGTAATAAAATAGCAAAACCAGGCCAACAAAGTCTTTTGAAAACTTTGTTTTTCACTAATAGAGGTAAATATGTTTTGAAAAATCTCTGTGACATCTAATTTTGCAACTATGATTCTCAATAATTGTTCCAAAATTGAATATTGTTAAAGCTCTAATAATAACTACAATGAAGAAGAAATAACCAGCATACATAATGAAGTATTAGCATTTCAACTTCTAACACCTGAGTCACAAAGGAAGCCTCTGCTTTTTCACTTAGATAACATTTCTCAGAATGGTTCACATGGCTTCCTTTCTTCCATGCATAAACATTATTCCCCAGCAGTCATTTAAGGATCTGGCTAGCATATGTGGTCTTTCTCCACCTTTACCCCATTAGCACTGCCCTTCAGTGGCACCACAATGACCTACAAAGAGGTTTCTCCCTGCCTTAAGAGCTTTGAAAACATCTCCTGGCCTGTAGTTTAAATTTGAAATACTTTTGCATCTCAGATTGCCAATTCCTTTTTGTCTGGCCCATTCTTCCCTTTCCAGATTTTTCTTTTCCTGCTCTCAGCCTTACAACTGACACTTTGGTAACATGAAAATACTTGTCACTCCCATCCAGCTTATACTTCCAGGTCTTTGCTTATGCATTTTTCCTCTAGTTGGAATATATATCCCCTCATCCCCTTCTTTACACAACCAGTTTCTGCTCTCCCATAAAGACTCACTCAGCTCCTGGCTACCTAATCCTTGAAACGTTCTTGAAGTCTGCCAATGTAGGCTAAAATTCCCTGCCCCGCTGTGTTATCCCAAAGTGTTCCGTACATACCTTAGTCACAGTATCTATAGTATGATATAGAAGTGATTAGTTAGTGGGTCCACTGTTCCATAAATTATAAGCTGGTTCCATATTGTACCACCAATACCCAGGAGGGACTTAGATTTGTTGAACAGAATGGAACTTCTGACACAGTTATCACACTATTTCTGACAACAAAAAACATAAGCGGTTTCATAGGGAACTTAAAATTCCAACGGAAGTCAAGAAATTTACAAACTGATTATTTAACAAATCTGCAGCTGCTTGAGGAAAGTGAATTTAATCTTTTAATTTTTCTTACTAGTTTGCCGCAAAAAAAAAAAAAAAAAGAAAAAGTCTATGCTTAGATGGAGCCCGAGAGCGTTTTCCTTGGCAAGCTGGCTCACTGCCTAGAACCATGTTGACACTTTGCCTAAAGCAGGACAGGGATGGTTCAAATAGCGGACATGCTGATGGGTCTCACGGTGTCACTGATGTGACGCGTTTGCCGCATTAGAATCCATAATCACGACTGTCACAAATACCGTGATTTGGTTCCATTATTCAAACCAAACAGCATATTTCTCTTGTTCTATATCCTAAATTTCTCATCATTTTATATTTTTAAGTATAGTAAGAATAGAAATAGAAACTTTATCAATGCTATACTGATGCAAAGGAAAGACCTATACGTGTAAAATAATGAAAATCAGTGTACTCAATGATTATTCAGAAAAAAAGAATTCTGTGTTCTGAATTACCTGCATGTCTCAGGGAACAGTGATAGGGAGTTAAGCACATGTGAATTGTCCAAATAATCACTGCAGCTCTGTATTTCACTGCACTAATATAAGAATGGCCTAAGGACATTTTTTAGATGAAGCAAACAGAGATGAAATCTAAGAAACAAGGTAAAGTTCTATTGTCTTAATATTGATAGAATTATTTATAATCTTTGCTTTTGTTTTACATTTTGTACACTCTAAAGTTACTTTTAGAGGGCTCCCTACAGAAGATCACTTTTCACAATTCAGTACTCAGTTTTTCAGAGTCTTTCAATTACTAAAGAGGGGGTATCTCAAAACTAACCACACAGAATTAAACATTACAAAATGTGCCCTCTGCATATTTCTTTATTCTCCTCTTCATCAGTATGTGCTTGGTCACACCTTCTCTACATCGTTTACAGAATCCAATGATAAAAAAGTTCCTTACTTGGTATTATGTGTATCAATGGTATGGAAGAGCTCATGTAATTCTTCTCCACTCAGAACACCATCTGAAAAATATGCTTTGAATTCTTCAAAGGACAATTTTCCATCATCTGAAATTGTAAGAACAGACAGAAGACAAGCAAATCATTTCAACTTTGTATATTGTTTTATCTTTTAATTTTAAAAACTTTGCCGAACACATGCACCCCAATGTTTATAGCAGTAATGTCCACAATAGCTGAACTATGGAAGGAGCCTAGATGTCCATCAACAGATGAATGGATAAAGAAGATGTGGTGTATATACAGAATGGAATAGTATGCAGCCATTTAAAAAATAAAATCTTGGGCGCCTGAGTGGCTCAGTTGGTTGAGCGACTGCCTTCCGTTCAGGTCATGATCCTGGAGACCCGGGATTGAGTCCCACATCGGGTTCCCTGCTCAGCGGGAAGCCTGTTTCTCCCTCTCTCACTCCCCCTGCTTGTGTTCCCTCTCTGGCTATGTTTCTCTCTGTCAAATAAATAAACTCTTTAAAAAAATTTTTTTTAAAAATAAAATCTTGCCATTTGCAGCAATGTGGATGGAACTGGAGGGTATTATGCCTAGCGAGATAAGTCAATCAGAGAAAGACAATTGTCATATGATCTCACTCATATGAGGAATTTGAGAAACAAGACAGAGAATTATAGGGGAAGGGAGGGAAAAATGACATAGGATGAAACCAAAGAGAGAGACAAACCATGAGATTCTTAATCTCAAGAAACAAACTGAGTGTTGCTGGAGGGGAGGGGGCTGGAGGGATAGGGATGGCTGGGTGATGGGCACTGGGGAGGGTATGTGCTATGCTGAGTGCTGTGAATTCTGTAAGACTGATGAATCACAGATATGTACCCCTGAAACAAATAATACATTATATGTTAATTAAAAAAATAAATCTTGGGCGCCTGGATGGCTCAGTTAGTTAAGCGACTGCCCTCGGCTCAGGTCATGATCCTGGAGTCTGAGGATCGAGCCCCACATCGGGCTTCCTGCACGGCAGGAAGCCTGCTTCTCCCTCTCTCAGTCCCTCTGCTTGTGTTCCCTTTCTAGCTGTGTTTCTCTCTGTCAAATAAATAAATACAATCTTTTTTAAAAAAAAAAGTTTTATAAAAAAATAAATCTTAAAAAAAATTTTCAAAACACAGAACTCTATACATGCTTTGAACAGAGAGGTCATCACTAGAACAAAGGAAGATTCTGGTCAGGGGCAAACTTTTTAGGATCTGTAAATTCTGTCATTTTTTTTTTCAAAACAGAAATTTCAATCTCTGTAGGGGACACTGAACTGTAGGGGGGCGGAGAAAGAGAGAGAGAGAGAGAGAAAGAAAGAAGAAAGAGAGAAGAGAGGGAGGGAGGAAGGAAGGGAGAGAGAGAAAAACAAGAAAGAGAGAGAGAGAAAGAGAAAGAAAGGGAGGAAGGGAGAAAGAAGGAAGGAAGGAAGGAAGGAAGGAAGGAAGGAAGGAAGGAAGGAAGGAAGGAAGGAAGGGTAGGTAGGGAGAAGGAAGGAAGGGAGGGAGAGAGGAAGGAAAGAAGAGGGAGAGAAGAGGAAGGAAGAAAAGAGGGAAAGGAGGAGGTGGAAAAGAGGGAGGGAAGGAAAGAAAGGAAGGTAGGAAGGAAGGAGAGGGAGAAAGGAAGAAGGAGAGAGGAAAGAAAAGATAGAAATCAACCTACTATTTCCAACTCTACTACTGATACTTGTAACAGACGTAATATATACATATTCATGGTGGAACAAAGGTTTCCTTTGGTGAATATTTAATGGTTCTCAGGTAAGCCAAACTGGGCTATTACAGAACTTAACCCACCTGTGCACCCTATGGACAGCGTGAGCCTCTGTAATACTGCTTTATAATCATCATAAGTAAGCTCGAGTGATAATGTAAATACTATCAAATTATCAAATAAAAGCATTGAACAAATGCCCTGGGTCTAAAAGCCTTTTTTTCTTTGTAATTATTAGAAAAAAATACAAAAAGAAAAAGGAGGCATTCGATTGTAGTCCCGACTTGAAGGATGGAAACCGACCGTATTTTGAAAGCCTGTTTTTACCACATCCAAGACCCCTGGAAGTCTTAAATTCAGGCTGCCACACTTTTAAATAAGCAATTATAAAGAGTTACTTTGGAATATTTCTAGACTAATGCCTTAATGTTAAACAAAAGTATTACAGTTTTTTGCTTTTTGTCTTTAAGGAAAAGGAAACTCCTTTCTAGTGTGGTTCTGTACTAACAAAGCAAACCTATTGTTTATTAAATTTTTTTTTCAACTTCAATTTTTCAACTGATCTTTTCTTTGAAATGGGACATAATTAAAACTTGATTTATACTGGTTTGGTCTACAGATTAGCCAAATCTTGTGAGATCTGATATACTATGATAAGAAATCTTTTTTTCCTTTCAAGATTTTATTTAAATTTAAATTTAAACTCAATTAGTTAACACACAATGTAATATTAGTTTCAGGGGCAGAATTTAGCAGTTCATCAGTCGCAGAGAACACCCAGTGCTCATTACAACAAGTGCCCTCCTCAATTCCCATCACCTATTCGCCCCATCCCCCAACCCATGGCCCCTAGTATAATAAATCTTAACCTTTATCACCAAATGATACAGGTTTTTCGGGTTTTTTTCTATCTGAATTATATGCTTTGCCTGAGTTTCTCCTGAGGATAGCTGACCCCTCCTCTGCTTTATTTTTAAAGTATTCTGATCTTATACTCTATATATTTCATTAATTTTTGAGATGGAGGTAGCAGAGTACAATTGCTTAGAGCAGACTTAGAACAAAGAAAAACTTGAGTTTTTTGCCTTGTATCAGTATAGCACTTTCATCCATTCTCTCATCAGATTTTTACTCAGATCCTACTATGTTCCAATACTGTTTTGTGCTAAGAATACAGGTAGGCAAGCCCTTAAGGATTTGTTATTATGATGGAAGATATAGCAAATGAACAGACGAAGACTGTATAAAAAGAACAATTCTAGGAGACACAGGATGATGTGGGACCATGTAGAAAGGAAAAAAAAACAAACAAAAAAAACGAATCCCGATGTATCTAGGGAAGGCTTCCCAGAATAAGTGATATTTCAGCTGAAATACAAATGAAAAATAAAGGTTAATGGGGAAAGATCTATAAAGGGAAAGAGTATTCCCTGTAGAGTAAATGCTAACTACAAAGCTAAGAGTTAAATGATAGAGTTTGGGAATTGAAAAGATAAATCAAAAAAAAAAAAAAAAGAAAAGAAAAATCAGTAAACTCAGTCAAAGAATACATACTAGAGTAAAATGAATGATAGTTACTAGGGGCTGGGGGAAGGGGGGAATTACAAGATGTTGGTCAAGGGGTACAAATTTCAGTTATGCAAGATGAGTAAGTTCTGAAGATCTAATGTACAACAATGTGACTACGGTTAACAATATTGTATTGCATACTTGAAATTTGCTAGAAGGGTAGCTATTTAGTGTTTTTAGCATAAAAAAGGAATAATTGTGTGAGGAGATGAGCATGCTAAGTAGTTTTATTGTACTGAATATTGCACAATATGTATGTCTATCAAATTATCAAGTTGTGTGTCTTAAATATATACAATCTTAAAGTGTCAGCTATGCATCAAGAAAGTTGGGAAAAAGACTGCATGCTGGGTGGGAGGAAAGACAAGCCAGAGAGTTAGATACAGAGAGTTGGAGTCATGAAAAATCACACAAATCATGGTAAAGACTTTCAAACTGACGCCAAGAGGAGCCACTGTCCCATGAGGAAGCTTACTGTAGAGCTTGAGTAGACTGGAGTGTACAGGTGGGGCACCAGAAGACACATTAGCGATCACCACCGTAATACAGCAAGAATATATGGCAGCCTAAACTTTGGTGGTGACAATAAGAACACAAAATAAGTAGCGACATTAGTAGTCTATTTGGGAAACAGAATCAATAAGAACTGGTGATTAGTTAGAGGTGATGGATGAGAGGTAACAATAAATCAAAAATGATTCCCGTCCAAGACTGAGTAATCAGATGGATGATATCTCCATTCATTGCAAGAGAGAACACAAGGCAAAAAGCATGAGATGGAGTACTGGGCTCTTTGGACCTACAGAAATTAAATGTACCTATGGAATAAGTAGATGCATCTAGCAAGCAGGAGCATCATAAAGGTACAGAAAAGGAGAAGAAGAGAGGAGAGGGTGAGGGTGAGGGAAAGAGGAGGGGGGAGAGGTACTTGGGAATTACCAATACATACTAACTGAGGTTCTGGAAGTGAGCCCATTCTCCCAAGGAGAATGCCTATATCTGAAAAACAAAAGGGCCTAGAATAGACTTTGGAAATGCCAACTAAATTCTTTAAGTTTCAGATTTTATAAATGCTTGGCTGTTGCAAGAATTGAGAATTTGTACAGAAAACACTTGGCATAGTACCTAGCATACAGTAAGAGTTCAGTGAGGGTAGGTATGATTTTTCGGTGGCTTTACTTGTTCAGTCTTGCTAAATCAAGATGGTTATGCATTATTAATTCTCATGTTGGTCTCTTTCTTGAAAAGTACTTATTGGGTACACACAGAACAATGGGAATTTGATATGTTTATTTAAAAATAAAAATTTAATTTTTTAAATTTTTTCAAATTTCTTTTAAAATATTTTATTTATTCATCAGAGACCAAGAGAGAGAGAGAGAGAGAGAGAGAGAGTGCACAAGGAGAGAAAGCTGCAAGCATAACAGGCAGAGGAAGAAGCAGGCTCCCCGATAAGTAAGGAGCCCAATGTGGGACTTGATCCCAGGATCCTGGGATCATGACCCAAGCCAAAGACAGACGCTTAACTGACTGAGCCACCCAGGTATCCCTAAAAATACAAATTTTAATTTCTTTTCTTAGGTAATAAGTTTTTATACATCCGAAAACTGGTGCTTCTTTGAAAAAGAGTCTTTTTAAACACTCATTTAATTTTTCCATCAAGTTTTGTTTTCACAAATATGCCAACAACTAGAAATTCTGATCTCAGAATTTCCTTTCCTGCTATCACAATTTTAATTTAGTTTTTGTGATCATTTAAAATGATTATTCTTTTGGGGCATCTGGGTAGCTCAGTAGGTTAAGCATCTGGCTCCTGCTCTGGGCTCAGGTCATGATCTCAGGGTCCTGAGATACAGTCCCACACTGGGTTCCACTGGGTGTGGACCTTTCTCTTCCTACTCCCTCACTGGTGCTCGCTCTCTAAAAAAAAACATTATTCTTTCAAAACACTGGATTTTTCTTCTTGTATTTCTTTACCATTTTTGAACACTTTATTTATTTATTTATTTTTTTAAGATTTTATTTATTTATTTGACAGAGAGAGACACAGCGAGAGAGGGAACACAAGCAGAGGGACTGAGAGAGGGAGAAGCAGGCTTCCCGCCGAAGCAGGAAGCCTGATGTGGGGCTCGATCCTGGGTCTCCAGGATCATGACCTGAGCCGAAAGCAGTCGCTTAACCAACTGAGCCACCCAGGCGCCCCCATTTTTGAACACTTTAAATATTGTAGTTTGTTAAGATTAAAACACCAAAACATGATCACTTTCAAAAATAACAACAGCATCCTTGTACAAAATGAACACCTGGAAAACATTACTCAGTTTAACACACAAAGAACAGCATACACTTTGCATAATATGCAAAGTTTTAGAGGCAGAAATAAAAAATAGCAACCTTGTTTCTAAAATGAAGTTCTTAAATTATAAATTAAGAAAAAAGAATTTACATATTAACATTTAATTAAATGTAAATAGATTAAACACTATCAAATGTACATATCACTTAACACAAGTCATTTAATATCATTGTGCATTAACTTCCTTATCTCTACACATCGTCTACCTTTCAAATGACTAATGTTTTATATTTGTTTTAAAACAAGTTACTGACAATATATAAATGCAAGTAAAATACAAGCTCTTCTGATTTCAGCTCTGATAAGTAAAGACCTTAGACATTATCACTCCTGTCCTTAGAAGAGAAAAGGCTGAACAAACTGAAAATCAACAACTTCTTGCACTCATCAGAGAACGGAGGTTGCAGGACAAACCACTACCCAAAATCTGAGGAAAGGTGGAAAACAAAAGAATCCGAGCCAAGATCGGCTTACACAGAGCAGAAACTACTGGAGCCATAAACTGATAGAGTTACAGGATAATTCTGATGAATTACTGGAGGCTGGGTACAGACTAGCATGAGAGGGAGAAACTGCTGGGGGATTCAGTCCTTAAGGAGCTTCCACACTTTCTGGGCTTTACCTCTAGGAACCCCACCAGCTTCTCATAGTGAGGAGACAAAAAAGATCACCTTGTAGCTCTGGCACAGGGAAGAGTAGGAGTAATCAGGAAATATACTCAGAGTGCTCTTCAGGACAAAAGTTATTCTTCAGGGGCACAGATTTTATCAGAACCATATCCTACCCGAGGGGAGGACATTTCTCTCACTGTAGTCCCCTCTAGCCTTCATATAAATAAGTTGAAGGGAAGCTAACAAACACTTGTGAAGGTCACAGCCCAGAAACACAGGCTCACGGAAAGACTGAGGTTTAATCAGATTTAATCAGAAGATAATTGAACATATTGTTCCTCCATTCCTCACCATCACACCAACAGCGCTCCCATATAAACACAGTGGATTACAGCTGAAATAGTAAGATTTAGATTCTCTCTGACGAGGGGTACTTAGGGAAGCCCAAGGCAACAAGGGAGACAAAAGGCAAGAGGAATTTGAAGGCTTTAGTACCTACAGCTAGAGCAACCTTTAAACACTGCCCAACTCCTACAAGGTTAACATAATTTCTCAAGCTAGAAACCTATTAAGCTCACTTCCGATTACCTGATACATCATATCAGCTTTCACAAAAATTTTATAAGGAATGCTAAAATGAAAGAAAAAGCCTGGTCTGAAGAAACCAAGCATCAGAACCAGACTCAGATCTGACACAGATACTGAAATTTTCAAACAAGAAATTCTAAGTATGATTAGTAGGTTGATGGGTTTAATGGAAAAAGAGAGAAGAGATGGGTAATGTAAACAGCAAGATGGGAACTCTAAGAAAAAAAATGAAAAGAAAATGCTAAAGATCAAAAATACAGAAATAAAGAATGCTTTTGATGGACTAATCAGTGGACTCAGCATAAGCTGAGAAAAGAATTTGTGAGCTTAGGGGCGCCTGGGTGGCTCAGTTGGTTAAGCCACTGCCTTCGGCTCAGGTCACGATCCCAGAGACCCAGGATCGAGTCCCACATCGGGCTCCCTGCTTGGCGGGAAGCCTGCTTCTCCCTCTCTCACTCCCCCTGCTTGTGTTCCCTCTCTGGCTGTGTTTCTATCAAATAAATAAAATCTTAAAAAAAAAATACATCAGGCTTCCTGCTCAGTGGGGGAGCCTGCTTCTCCCTCTCTCACTCCCTCTTGTGTTCCCTCTCTGGCTGTGTTTCTCTCTGTCAAATAAATAAGTAAAATCTTTAAAAAAAAAAAAAAGAATTTGTGAGCTTGAAAAAAACAAAAACAAAAAATAAAACCTAAACAGAACATCTAAGAACTCTAAGAGATTTCAAAAGTGTTACATAAACACAATTGGTGGAGAAGAAAAGATAATACAAAGCAGAAGAAATATCTGAAACAATAATGGTTAAGAATTTTCCAAAGTTAATTACAGAAACCAAAACACTGATCTCATATGATCACATATCCAGGAAGATCACAGAGTACCAAACAGCATAAATTCCTGTCTTGCTATCCCTCCACTTTGACCTAAGCAACAACTATACCTAGACATATCATATTCGAACTTCAGAATATCAAAGACAAAGAGAAAATTTAGAAATAAGTAGAAAAAAATTTAATCTGTAATCTATATAAGACTAAGAACACAAATTAAAAATTACAGTGGACTTCTCATCAGAAACCATGCAAGCAAAAACAGTATGGAGTGAAATATCTAAAGTGTCGAAAGAAACATCTCATAATCTAGAATTTTATATGCAGTGAAATTATTGTTTAAAAGTGAAGGCGAAATAAAGACCTTCTCAGATTAACAAAACTGAAGGGATTCATTGCCAGCAAAACATGTCTGAAAGAAATGTTAGGGAAAAAGTTCTTATGGAGAAGGAAAGTGATACAGGTCAGAAACTCAGATCCATATAATGAATAGGGTCAAAGAAGAAATAAATGAAAATAAAATATTTTGTTTTTCTTATTCTGAATTAACCTAAGAGATAAATGTATCAAGTAGTAATACTAACAACATATCCATATTAACATATGAATAAATGAAAAAAATCACATCAATTCATAAGGAAGAGAAGGAGGTATTGGAAATATTCTTTTATAAGGCAACTACATTACCCATGAAGTGGTATAGTGCTATTTAAAAGTAGATTCAGATTAGTAAAAAATAAATATCACAACTTAGATTAGTGAAAGATATATACAGCAACAACTAAAACATTTTTGAAAAATATAACTGATTTTCTAAGAGAGGAGACAAAATAGAATATATAAAATGCTTTTATAACTGGATAAGGCAGGGCACCTGGGTGGCTTAGTGGATTAAAGTCTCTGCCGCCTTCGGCTCAGGTCATGATCTCAGGGTCTTGGGATCGAGGCCAGCATCAGGATCTCTGCTCAAAAGGGAGCCTGTTTCTTCCTCTCTCTCTGCCTGCCTCTCTGCCTACTTGTGATCTCTCTCTCTGTCAAATAAATAAATTAAATTTAAAAAAAAAGATTTAAAAAAATCAAAACTAGATCTTAAGAGATGTCTTTCTCATCTCTTATTTAACAATATTCTGGGGGCACCTGGGTGGCTCAGGTGGTTAAGCCACTGTCTTCAGCTCAGGTCATGATCCCAGAGTCCTGGAATTGAATCCTGCATTGGGCTCCCTGCTCCACAGAGAGTCTGTTTCTCCCTCTGACCTTCTCCCCTTTCATGCTCTCTGTCACTCTATTAAATGAATAAATGAAATCTTTATACCAAAAAAACAAAAACAAAAACAAAAACAATATCCTGGAAGTCCTAGCTATTGCAACATGACAGGAAGTAGGAATAAAATGTATACACAAATTGGGAAGGCAGAAACAAAACTGTTATTTCTTCACAGATGGTATAATTGTTTATGTTGAAAATCCCAAAGAGTCAGCAAAACAAACAAACAAACAAAACCCAACCAAAAACACCACCTCTGAAACTGAAAAGGAAATACAGCAAAGTCACAGGGTACAAGGTTAATATATAAAAGCTAATTGCTTTACTATGTATCAGTAGCAAGCAACTGGAACTTAAAATCAAAAATAATACCATTTACAAAGTTACCCTCAAAATGAAATACTTAGGTATAAGTCCAATAAAGTATACAAAGGATCTAAATGCAGAAAACTACAAAACTCTGATGAAAGAGACCAGGTAAGATATAAATAAATTAGTAAATAAATAAATAAATAAATAAAATTCCAGGCTCATTGATTAGAAGAGTCAATACTGTAAAGACATCAATTTTTCCCTGGGCCCCTGGATGGCTCAGTTGGTTAAGCATCCAACTCTTGATTTCAGCTCAGGTCATGATCTCAGGGTCTTGGGATAGAGCCTGGGGTTGGGCTCCATGCTCAGCAGGGAGTCTGATGATTCTCTCCCTCTCCCTCTGCCCCTACCTCCTGCTTGCATGCATAATGGTCTCTCTCTTTCAATACATAAATAAATGAATCTTTGAAAAAAATATATATCCATTTTTGGTCAAGATGGTGGAAGGCTAGATGACCACATTTCGGGGAGCTCCCTGAAGAGAGCTGAATTCCAGCAAAAAAAAAACACTACAAGACCACCGTGAACACCCATGAAATCAGCCTGATGTGATATTTCCCACTTCTGGACTGCCAGGAGAGACAAGGAACATCGGCAAAAAGGTAGAAACAAATAAGAGGGTCTGGAGGCTTGCCCCCAGAGACAGGGGAGTGGGGAAGGAAGCCCGCAGAGCTGAACCATTGAAAACAAATACCCCAAAACAAAAGTGCTCTGTGAGTGAGGAATAACAACAGATTACGGCCTGAATCGGGGGCTAGACAGAAAGGGGAACACAGCGGAGCCCGGGGCAAGGCAAGGAGAATTTTTTTTTTTTAAGATTTTATTTATTTGACAGAGAGAAACACAGCCAGAGAAGGAACACAGCAGGGGGAGCTAGAGAGGGATAAGCAGGCTTCCCGCCAAGCAGGAGCCCGATGTGGGACTCGATCGGGGGGGAGACCCGGGATCATGACCTGAGCCGAAGGCAGTCGCTTAACCAACTGAGCCACCCAGGTGCTCCGCAAGGAGACTTTAAAAATTTTTTTTTTCTTTTCCTGCCGCCCGGCGCCCCCGCGCACCTCTGCTGCCGCCCGGCGCCCCCGCGCACCGCCACTGCCCCCGCGCGCCGCCGCCGCTGGAGCCACCGCAGCTGCTGTGAAAGCAGCGGGCCACTGCCCTTCTCTCCGGTTTCTCTCCACACTGTGGGCCACGCGCAGACCCCCCCAGGGAAGGCGTTTTTACAGACTTGCGTGGGACCGGAGAGGCCCCAGGTCCCAGGGCGTGGACAAAGTCGAGCGATCCAAAAGGAGTTGTGGCTTTGAGGTGCGGGAGTAAAACGACAAGCGGGGGCAGGGGCAGAAATCAATACAACATCTGCACCAGCCCGGCTGTGACAGGCTGCCAACCGGGAGGCTGGAAAGAGCCCCTCCCTGTGTAGAGGCTCTCTCTGGGAGGGAGGTCTGGGCGCAGACATCTTGCTCCGAACTGACTTCATCAACAGCTGAAAAAAGACGTAAAAGAACAACACTCCGCTACAGGAGAATTGTAACCTGATAACCTGGTTACCATTGAGACCAGCCTCTAGTAAGGGGGCTGAGAGACTCAGCCCAGGTAGAAGGACTGAAAGGGAACGGCACGCCCTGCCCCCAGAAAGCAAGCCAGAAGCTCAGGAGGACAACATTCCAATGCAAAACCCCAAATCAGGGAAAAGGCAATTTATTAAACTCCTGGCAGTTACTATAAGTACCAAAAGCCCTACAACTCATTGATACAGTTTTCCACGTCATTTACTTTTTTAAACTATTTTCTATTTTTACTTTTAAAGCTTCCACTTTAAGCTTAAAAATACATTCTCACGGTTTTTCTTCTTTCAGTTTTTAGCCCCCTTCTTATCACAATGTGATACCCAATACAACACCCCATAACATTTTTATATTTTTTATTTTCTTTTTTTCTTTTTTTCTTTTTTTTTACACTGAAATTTTTTCAAACACACCCCTGTATTTTCTGCTTTTGTTGTTGCCTCTTGTTTCCCTATTCGCTCTCTCTGTTTTTCCCTTTCTTCGCTCCTCTTTCCTTTATTCTCTCTTTTACGTGTACATGTAGATACAAGCTTCAAGTCAATCCCACATCCCTATTCAATACTACCCCTATATACAATCATTTCTAATCCCCCTATATCTTTTGAAAGTGGGCTCCTCCCAACAATAACAACAAGACAAACTCGGAGCGTCTGAAACGCATTCCTTGCCCACAAGGAGTGTCTGCCCTCACCTTCCCACTCTAGTTTGTCAGTGGGTCTGTGTAATTGTCTTTGCTTTTATATTATATAAATACTGGTCTTGGGGGTCATATAGGTTGGGCTTCGCTTTTTGATCTCATCATTTACCCTTGATAACCCTTTTCTTTACCCTGTAACCGCTTTGTACCATATAAATCCTATCACCGGGCCCCACTCTGGCAGGGGTGTCTTTTCTTGCTTCCTCTCTTCTGTTTTCTTTTTTCTTTCTCCTCCCTTTTCAGTGGTGAACTCTGGTTGCTCCAAAACCTTCCAACGACCAATCCACCTAGATAGTGGCTGATATATCTAGCCATACACCCCCTCAACCACTCCTCGCCACAATGACTCAGAGAAGGAACATCCAACAGAAGAATAACCCTGAGACTACAACCTGGGTCACAGAATTACTGAAAATGAACATAAACAATATGACAGATATGGAATTGAGGGCAGCAACAGTCCAAGCAATAGTCAATTTAGAAAAGAACATTAGTCTCAAAGTGGAAGCCATAGTAACAGAAGTGAAAGCTGAGGTTAGAAAGGCTTTAGACGAGATGCAATCTAATTTAAATATGCTAACAGCCAGAGTAAGTGAAGCTGAAGATCGTATCAGTGATTTAGAAGACAGATGGATTAAGATGGAGCAGCAAGAGAAGTCTTGGAGGAAACAACTAAAATCCCAAGAAAACAGAATAAGGGAAATGAATGATGTCATGAAACGCTCCAATATCAGAATTATTGGAATACCTGAAGGAATTGAGAGAGAGAGAAGCCTAGAAAATATTGTTGACCAAATCATGGATGAAAATTTCCCAAATCTGAGGAATGAAACAAATGTTCATGTCCTAGAAGTAGAGAGGACACCCCCCAAGATCAATGAGGCCAGAAAAACTTCCAGGCACATAATAGTAAAATTCTTGAATCATAAAACCAAAGAATATGTCTTAAGGGAAGCTAGGGGAAAGCGATCCCTTACCTATAGAGGGAGGACCATCAGAATAACGTCAGACCATTCCACAGAAACCTGGCAAGCCAGAAAGGGCTGGCAAGACATATTCAGGAAGTTACATGACAAAAATACTCAACCAAGGATAATGTACCCAGCAAGGTTGACTTTCAAAATGGAAGGAGAAATAAAGAGCTTCCAAGACCCCCAAGGTCTAAAAGATTATGCAACCACCAAGCCAGCACTACAAGAAATACTAAGAGGGGTTCTTTAGAGGAGAAACGAACCCAAGAGTGACACAAAACAGAAATATACAGAGGTAACTTATAGAAACATGAACTCCATAGGCAACA
>PITA01025132.1:0-18516 GCA_004023965.1 Spilogale gracilis
CCCACCAGCTGCTGCCCTCAGCCCCTCCTCCAGACCCTGCTTCTCCCCCGCCTGGCCGCAGCCCACCAGCCCGCCCACATCCGAGCACACAGCTGACCTCATCCTTCTTGTGGCCTCAGTGTTCCCATCTGCAGAATGGTCCTGGGGGGAGTCAGAGGAGACCCACACCCCTGATGTGGGGGTGGGGCCGTTCTCTGGGGAGCTGTCCCAGCCACGGGGGGGGGGAGGGCTTAGCCGCATCCCTGGACCCCACCCCCTTGAGGCCAGGAGCGCTGCCCGCTGTGGCCCCCACAGGCGTCCCCAGGCAGGGTGGCCGCGGGTGAGGACCCCGACCAGAGGTTGCACAACACGTGGCGGGCAGGTGGCTGACGCCCCCAAGGAAACGAGATGACGATCAGTCCGTGCCACCCACGGGGAAGCAGAGGCCCAGAGAGGGGAAGGGAGCTGCCCAGGGCCGCACCGCGGGAGACAAGCAGATGCAAGGCCCAGGCCCAGGAGGCTGCCCCCTCTCCTCCACAGCGCCCCCAGGGTCAGGGGACCCCATCCTCCACAGACCCGGGAGCCCGCCGTGTGCCAGCCAGGCAGGACCGTGAGGTCCCTGAACCCGAGCCCTCCTCCCACCCCACAGGAAGGCTTGGGGCCAGCCGGCGCGGGGAGCTGAGGGCTGCCCCAGATGAAGGTCCCTGAGGGGACTGCGGCCACCCAGACCCCCCCGCCCGAGCCAGGGCCTCTGCCCCCGGCATGTTCCAGACGGACAAGCCGGCCCGGGGCTGGCTGCACGACCTCGCCTTCCCACCAGAGGACCTGTGTTAGTCCGAAGGTGTGTCCGCTGTGTGTGGCCTGACCCCGGCGCCCGGCAGCCCCTGAGACCGGACCATCCTTCCTTGCCCACCATGCCTTGGGTGCGCGTTCTCCATCCTCCCTCTCCCCCCATAGTGTTCACGGGGCTGCGGTGCTCTGGGGCCCAGGACTACCCTGTGAATACAGCAAAGGACCCACGACCTCTGCAGCGGCACAACGCCCGGTCCCATCGGCACCCGCCCCAACTGCATGTCCTGAGCCTCGGTTTTCCCTTCTGCAAAAGGGGCTCGCCCGCATCCCTCCCTGCAAGCAGCTCCTCGGCTGACGGGACGGGGAGGGGCAGACCAGGAGTCAGCCGAGAAGGCGCTTTGCAGAGGATTGTTCTGGAAGAGTCTGCCCTGGGTGCTGGCTGGGGTCAGGAGCCCCGAGTCCCCCCGCCCTGGTCGCGCTCGGCCGGGACTTCCCCTCATTCATTCATTCATTCTTTCAGCAAGCGCTTCCTGGGCACCTGCTGGGCACGCGGTGCTCTTCTAGCTCTTGAGGGCAACGGCTTTGAACAAAAGAGACAAAATCCCTGCCTTTCCATCTACGGTGACAAACAGAAGAAAGAGGTCAAAGAGAGGCTACGTGTAGACAGTGCTACGGAGATCAACAGGGAGGGTGGGGTGCGCGGCAGCTGGACGGCGGTGCCCCGAAGATGCGGGGAGCGTGTGCCTATCACCCTATGTGGCTGCCAATGCAACTAAGGGTATCAATGAGCTGACCTTGAGACGGGGAGACTGTCCTGGGTTCCTGGGGGGCCCGGTGTGCTCACCAGGTCCTCACGGGAGGGAGGCAGCGGGTGGGAGTCCCAGAGATGGGCAGACCCTGTGCTGCTGGCGGGAAAGATGGAGGGGGCCACAGGCCAGGAGAGGGCAGGAGTGGGGTCCCCTGGGGCCCCCAGGGGCAGGGGGACCAGCCCTGCCTGTGACTGGGTTTTAGGGACTTGTGAGCCCAAACTGTCAGAGAAGCAGTGTGAGGACTTTTAAGCCCTGAGCTGGTGGCGGTCTGTGACAGGCCCACGAAACTCACCAGTCAGGAAGAGGCAGGCTAAGGCCCCTGAGGAGCTGCGTGCCTGCTTCCAGGACCCAGGAAGAGAGAGGGGCCGAGCTCCCCATGGAGGTGGCCATCAGCACCAGCTTAAGTGTGGGGACCCACCTGGAGAGGGGCCCCAAAATCTGTCCATCACGGCAGGACCTGGGAAATGGACACCCTCCTCCCCTCCACCAGAAACTGTCCAGGGCTAATGTGCCATAGACTCTCAACCCAAGGAGGAGGCAGAGTGTGGCTGGGGCACCCGGCCCTCCCTGGCAGAGACAGCCGGGCCAGGCCCCCCGCACCTCCCATCCACCTGCTCTATTCTGGGTGAGCTTTCTCCCAGGCCAGGGCAGTGCCGGCCGCCCTGGAGGCAGCAGCTGACCCACGGGGGGGCGGGAGACCGTGAGAGCCTGGCAGCTGGGCCCCTGTCGCCTCCCACCATGTGGGGGCAGGAGGGAGCAAGGGGCACTTGGTTTGGCATGGCCTAGAAACATCCCCCATTTCCCACTTAAGCTTCTAGACAGACTTGGGGGGGGCAACCGCAGCAGCATCGGACCCTCCCGGGCCTGCTTCTGGGGACACAGTGCCGACCCTCCCACCCCATTTGGTGCACCCTTTGTCCTAGATCCAGGCCCTCCTGGGGCTTTCATCCAGGACAATTCATTAAGCCCTAATTAGCCTCCGTCTGCCTTAGTCCCTTAACCCTTTGGGGGGCTGGGGGCCTCCCGACCCACTTTCCTTGCCAGCTTCCAACAGCCCTCTCCAGAAGAGGTTTCTAGGCCTGGAACCACTCTTCGCATGCCCCCCATATACTGTGGCTGCTCACCCCCCAGCCCAGCCCTGATGGTGGGAATGAGGAAGCCCATTGGGGAAGAAAGAGACTGAGGGTCAGAGTGGTCCAGCTCAACCAGCATCACGAAGCTTAAGAGTCAACATCTGAATGTGCATCTGATGCCCACTCCTTTCTGTTAAATTCCAGAGCACTACTGGAGGGCAGAAGGTGCCCTTGAGGGCCAGGATTGACATGTGGCAGTGGGTGGCCACCGGGGCCCAGTTGTGACAAGCTTTGCTTGGAGAGCCCCCTGAGAGGCTGTCTACCTGGTGACTAGGTGGTGACTCAGGGGAGCCCAGGAATGACAGCATGGGGGAGAGCAATCAGCCGCCGCCTCACATCAGCATTCTGGGCCCACTCAGCGAGGCACCTGCAGATCCCCCGCTTCAGCTGGGGCGGTGAGGAGCAGCCACCCCCATTCTACAGAAGAGCACACTGAGGCTGAGCAGACAGCGGGCAGCGGGGGCACCGAGCGCCATGCCAGGGCCCAGAGCGCATCCGTGCACGGTCCCGCCGGCCAGGGGCTCTCTGACGCCACGTGTCACCAGCTGGGACGCGGGATGGAAAGAAAGCAGGATAACAGCACTGGGTTCAGCCCTCCCGAACCCCCGTCCCGCGGCTGGGCAGTCCCTTGCTGTCACCCCATGTCGTGTGCGCAGGAGCAGCATCTGTGGGGGAAGCCCAAAGGGTTGGCCCGGGGGCTCTTCCCATCTGGCTGGATCCTCGGTTGGCTGCTCTGGCTCAGAGGGGCCCAGAGCCCGCCTCGGTGGAGACTCCTGACAGAGACAACCCCCTCCTTGCTTACTGCCTCAGCCACACGGAGACCTTGTGTCCTCCACCTTCTGTCACTCACATGCCACAGCCTTCCCAGCCTCCACACTTCCTCCAGGGAGCCCTCCTGGATTGCTCCAGGTCTCACAGCTCTGCTGGCCCAGAGTTCCCCCCATCAAGTCCCAAAGGGTCCCTCTGCCATGTCACACCAGACACCCCCCACCCACCCCACCAGCTGCAAGAGGTTGTCAGCCATCTCTGTACACACGTGGAATCACCAAGGTCTGCTTGTCGATAATGCAGGGTCTGGGGCCCAAACCTGTGGGCGGCTGTGTCCCAAGCACCCAGAGCACATGTTAAAGCATCCAATTATTAAGGCATTGTCCAAGGTAAGGACCAGGTCTTTTCTTGGACCCAGACCAAGGCACAAGGCGCTGCCCCCCCAAAAAAACTTGTTGAATGGGGCTCAGTGGTCTCACCGGCCAGCTCCAGAGGCCCAGCCTTGGGGAATGGAGAGAAGCTGCCACCACGTCTTTGGTATGGCTTGGACGCAGGCCCACAGCCCAGAGGGTTCAGCCCTGTGCCCCCAAACCCCTCCCCACCAGGCTGTCCCCAACCCCAGGGATGGAGCCCGTCCTGGTGTGGACCCCAAACGCCCCCTTCTCCTTCCAGGCATCTCGGCCCCTCTGGGCTGGACCCGACCCCGCTGGGGGGATGAAGCTTTTATCCTTCTCATCCCCCCGCCCAGACCCAGTCAGCGCTCCCTTCTACCCCCATGGAAGGGGGTGCATTCTTACCGGCGTCCCCACCACCCAACAGAGATGCCCACCCCGCGCCCCGCTCCTCAGTGCCCCTCGGGAGGGAGGGGGGACCCCAGCGCGGTGAGTGGCCCCCCAAAGTTTCCAGGGGGAGCGCTGGGGGCCTGGCGGAGAGCCATGCCCCCAGGAGGGGCGCACGGGGCGAGCGTCCCCCGGCGAGGAAGGGGGCGCGGGGGGTGGGGGGGCTGCGCGGCGCGGACGGCGGAGCGGGGTCGCCGGCCCGCACGGCCACTCACCTACCTGGGCGGCTCCGCCGCGGACACGGCGCGGGCTGCGGCGCGGGGGCCGCCCGGAGCCGACACGAGCTGCCGCCGCCGCCTCCCGGGCCGCCGTGCGCGCCCCGCCGCGCGTGCCCGGCCGCCCTCCCCGGCTCTCGGCGCGGGGGCGCGCGGGGGCGCGCGGGGCTGCGCTGGGCCGTGCGCGCCGCTCGGCCGCGGGGTGCGCGGCGCCCGGGCCGCAGGTGTGCGGGGCGCGCGGGGCCACGTGCGCGCAGGTGCGGGGCGGCGGGCAGGGACGCGACAGGGACGGGGCCCACGGGCAGGGACGCGAGCAGGCCCCGGAGCGCGTGCCGTCTGTGCGGGCGCGGGTCGGAGGAGCCCTGGGGCCAGGGCGCAGGTGGGCCTGCGGAGGCCGGCCGCCGTGCGGGAAGGGCCAGGGCGCCCTGGCTGGGCCGCGCCGGGACCTGCCGCCTCCTCGCTGCCTGGTCCTCAGGCCAGGCTTCCACCACCTAGAAGGGACGCCTGCCCCAGCCGCTTCCACTCCAGCGTGCTGGGGACGTGGGCCCCAGAGGAAACTGAGCCACTGCACTCCCGGCCCACGGTAGCTCCTTATTGCCCTCAGGAGCTTGTCTAAAGTCAGGGCGTGTTTCTGGCTCTGCCTTATCCCCCTTCCTCCCACCCTCCCCATCACTGTCCCCAGGGAGGACCCCAGCTCTTCCTTACGCATATGGCCTCGGGGGCTCTGCACTCGCTGTTCCCTCTGCCTGGAATGCCTTTCCTTTCACCCTTCCCCAGCCAGTTTGTAATCACGGGTGCTCAGTGACTGGGGGAAGAAGGAGCCTTTCCCTTTTCCATACTGTGACTAGTTTGGGGACCCGGGGTACCCCTCTGCGTGGGAGGCTCAGGCGGCGGGGTCTGCTGAGCATCACAGAATGTCCCCATGTGGGCCCCTGCCTTCCAAGCCCCAGGCTGGGGTACCTTGGCTTCCGCGTGGAGGCAGGACAGGGCAGCAGTGGGACTCGGAGCGCCCCGGCCAGCGCTGACCCCGGCCGCATTGAGGGGGTGCACACTGTGGAGTCTGGCTGGGCAGGCGGATGTTACTTCAGCTGGGGGCGGCGGGGGCAGCGGACGGGTGTGGGGCACCCTCTCCCCCCATCACGCTAACAACACCGGGGCTCAGCTCATTTTAAACACGGGCCCTTGGCTGCTTACTGCCCTCAGGGTCCCATTCCCATTTCGCAGATGAGCACAGTGAGGCTGGGAGAGGATAGTGTCCCCAGGGAGGGGCCTGCGGAGGGCCCAGCTGCCCTGGCCCCGGGGTGTAACCTTGGACTCCCCCACCCCTTCTTCCCAGCCCGCTGCATCTTCCCAGCCGCCTTCACGGCAGCTCGGCGTCCACTCAGCCACCTGTGACTCAAGCAGGCTGTGTGCCCAGACTGTCGCGTTGGCTGAAGGCCCAGAGACTGCATCTCAGGAGGCCGCAGGCCAGGCCCCCCACAGGCTGGGGCCGCAGGGAGGGGCTCCCTCCCTGGCCGCAGAGAGGTCCAGAAGGAGGATGTGGGTGGCCCTCCCTCACGGATCCCCACCCCCGGGCGCAGCGTAGAGCACTGCACAGAGATGTCACGAGGGACCTGCTGTGTGACCTCGGGGTGGTCACTGTCCTTCTCTGAGCTTCTGCATCTCCCCTTGGATACCGGCCCCTCCCGATACCTGCTCCTCAGGGCCCTTGGAGGAAAGCCTTATTGAGCACCTTGTGTACCAGGCCAGGTGCTGGAGGTGGGAGACTCTCAGGGAAATGAGGGGCCTCACCATGGCTGGCAGGGGAACCAGATTCATGAAATAATCCTGAAGCCGGGTGGAAAGCTCAGCAGAGACAGCCAGGGCCCGACCCGGGGAGGGGGGCAGGGACGCTTCCCTGAGAAGGGGTGCTGGAGGTGAGTCCCGCAGGCTGAGAGGCAGCCTGGAGCCATGACCCGGGCTCGAATCTAGATGCTCAGCTGCCCCCTGGCCTTGGGGCCACGGGAGGCCCCCCCCGCAGCCTCGGTCTACCCAGCCACGGTGCGGGGCTCAGACGCCACCCGACTTCTTGACCTGCACAGACTGCACTCCCAGTGACAGAGGGGGACACCAGGGGACTGGCCGCTCTGTCCCCTTGTGGCCGCGGCTCTGAAGCCCCGCAGAAGCACAGGGGGAGGTCTTGTACCCGCACAGCTCGGGACCTGTGCAGGGCTGTTCCCTCTGCCAGCATCACACTTCCCCTGACTTCCCCTCCTCGCCTCCCTCCTGACTCCCATCTCCACCTCTTCCCTCCTCCACACTGTCTCCCCATTTAAGATCCTGTGTAATTTACTGATTTAGCCTCTTCATCACGCGCTCGTCCTTCTTCACTGCTGTGGCTCGGGGCCGCACACAGTAGGCACCCAGGAGATCCTGGCTGCATGCTGGGAGACCCGCTGACGTTGAGGAGGCTAGCCCTTGCTCCCAGCGGTGGGGTTTCCGAGTGGGGAAGTGGTACCCCGATGCTCCTCCCGACACCTACCCCGCCCCGAAACCACGGTTGCCTGTCTTCTCCTTTCTGTCCGTGGCCAGCATCTTCCCACTGCGGCCTGGCTCACCCCCTGCTGTGTCCCCAGAGCACGTAGTGGGTGCTCAGCAAAGGGCTAGATAGTGTAGTGCTGCCCCCTTGCATCTAGCAGGGGTGAGGGAGGCGGGCCCAGCCTCCCCAGCAGGATGGTGTGGGGGGGCGGGGGGGCGCAGCCGGGTTGAGTCGAGACTGGGGGGCGTGCGGTAGTACCTGGTTGCCAAGGTTACGACCACCTGTGCTGGGGAGGTTGCCCTGGCGACGGACCACCCGGAGGAGAGCACAGCTCCAGATGGGAAGTCACGGGAGGGGGCGGGGGCAGGAAGGTGGCCGCCTACCCGGGGGGCTTCCGAGCCCTGGTGTGCCCCTCTGCGCGGGGCTGTGCCCGTGTCACAGGCTCTGCTCTCTTGTGCCCTTGCCCCTGGGGAAGCCAGCAGGAGCCCTCAGGGGGCAGTGATTATTTCTAAGATTAAAAGCCCTTCTCGTCTTGCCGTCTCTCCCGCATGCTGTGCAGTCATGGCCCTGGGAGGGAAGCTGTGGGGGCAGGTGGCCGGGGAACCGCAGGTGTGGCCCCACACAGATGGCCTCCCTTCTGTAATTGGGAGTGGAGTCGTCGGTTCAGTTCCCGAGGGGCAGATGTGCTGTGATGGAGGCCCTCCCTGGGGTCCCTGCTGTGTGACCCTAACCCGGGGACTAAGCTCTCATCCGCTTTCTTTCGCCACAGGCTCTGCGGGGGCCTTGAACCCACACGGGTCCCTCCGAGGAGTGTGCGCCTGGATGGCAGCGTCCGGGGCGCCGTGAGTGTATGTAGGTGGGTGCTGTGATGCCCACGACAGCCGTGGGATCAGGGGTCCCTGCTTCGGGAGGTCTCCCCAAGGAGCTGACCCACCCAGCTCGGGTCCAGGGATCCCCAGAACACTCCACGCAGGGACGCTAATAAAGGCCGGGGCCTGCACCCCGCCTGGCCCCCCTGCGGCCCTCCAGGCCTGCCCCAGGCCCCCACACGCCCTCTGTGCGTAAGGAGCTGATTTAGTTCCTCTGGGGTCTTTTGTTGGACCAGGTTTACTATCCAGTACCCTGGGGCTCTATTTAAGAATCGTCGATTTTGGGGCGCCTGGGTGACTCAGTGGGTTAAAGCCTCTGCCTTCAGCTCAGGTCATGATCTCAGGGTCCTGGGATCGAGGCCCACATCGGGCTCTCTGCTCAGCAGGGAGCCTGCGTCGTCCTCACTCTCTGCCTGCCTCTCCGCCTACTTGTGATCTGTGTCTCTGTCAAATAAATAAATAAAATCTAAAAAAAAAAATGAATTGTTGATTTAACAAAGTCACAAAAAGGGGACAATTAGATCTTGACAAAAGGCGAGCATGAAGAGGCCCTCAGGGGCACCCAGCTGGCTGGGTGGGTAGAGTGTGCGACTCTTAATTTTGTTGTGAGTTTGAGCCCCAGGTTGGGTAAGAAGATTACTTAAAGAAATAAAATCTTTAAAAAAAATAAAAGCATCCAGATTTTTTCTGAAGGGAAGTTGGGAGCCATAGAGGGTTCTAGGCAGGGAGCATGAGGGTTGGCTTTGTGTGGCCACATGGGAGGAGTCTAAGTACAGAAGCCATGAGCTTTGAGAAGTGTCCCTCCGAACAGGTGATGCCCCCCCCCCGCCCCAAGCAAGCTCTGCTTTCAGAATGGAATTCGCCACCCACCACTGAAAACACACTCTGCTCTGATACACAGAAAAATTAATAGGTCCCCGCAGGTCTGAAGAGAACTGCTTGTTTATAACTTTTCGCTATGGAAATTTTATTATTTTTTTCTTTTCCAAGTAGGCTCTATGCCCAGTGTAGGGCTCGAACTCATGACGTTGAGATCAGGAGTCGCATGTTGCACGGACTGAGCCAGCCAGGCGGCCCCAGGAATTTTCAAACCCCAGCAAACGCTGAGGGTGTCATATAGCCGACCCCTGTGGACCCCTCATCGCCCTTGGGCCCTCGGCTCTCCCAGGCAGACGCCGTCTTAGAGCCCCGTCACATGCGATTCTGTCCGTTTCTAAGATAAAAGGACTTAAAACAAGAACAAGAAACCAAATCCAATCCAACAATTCCATGATCATCCTTTAAAAAATTAACAGTCCTTCCCGAATATTATCCAGTGCTGGCCGGGACCCAATTTCCCTGATGGTCTTGTGACCCACTTTGACTTTATTCAGGTTGGGGTCCAAATTCCGTCTGTGTGTTGCCCTCGGCGGAAGCATCCCTATTAAACAGTGGGGTCTCTCCGCCTCTGACCCTCTCTGTTTCTGTGTCCCTGCCAGCAACGTGGTTGCTGAGGAAACCGGTCCCTTCAGCTGCTGAGGACCACTCTCCCTGCTCCCACTGTGGACCCCGGAGTACTCGATGTCTTACCCCGACCACAGCGTTCACTGAGACAGACACGGTCCCCACCTCGCAGAGCCTCCAGGTGAGGGGGACCCGCCCTGCAGGTACCGATGGCAGCTGAGGGTCAAGGGCACTGTTTGGGGAGGGTGGTCGGAGAGTCTCCGTGGAGCGACAGCGTGAAGGAAGTCGGGGGTGAGGATTGTGAGCATGTGGGAGGAAACATGCTCAGGAGCTCGAACAGCTCGTGCAAGGGTCCTGAGGCGGGGACCAGAGCAATGTACTGGAGAGTCAGCAGGGAGGCCACCGTGGCTACAGTACAGCGGGGTGAATGTGGCAGAGGGGAGCCGGGGAGTGTCACCTACACCTCTATATCCCGGGGGGCACGGGGGTTGTGCTACTGGGTCCTTAAATGGATTCAGGGTAGGTTCTGAGAAGAGGCCTGTTAACACTTGCTGGTGGATGGGATGTGCAGGCAGGGGGACGTCAAGGGTGACCGCCGGAGCAAGTAGGGGGATTGCAGGGACAGAGCCTGGGGCCAGGGCGGCTGGGGAGGTGGGGCGGGGGAGAAGGGAGGTGGGAGACCTGCTGCTTGGAGTGTGTGAAGTCGGGGGGCCAAGGGGATCCCCGAGTGGTGAGGCCCCGGTGCTGGGGGGAGGGCGGGGGCCTCGGATTCTCAGCGACAGGTGGGGGCCTCCCAGCACTCCAGGGACGTTTTCTGCCTCTGGCTCTGCCGGCCGGGGAGAGTCCTGAGCCCCGCCGGCGGGGTGGGCAGCGGCAGAGGCCCCAGCCGCACGGACTCCCCGACTGAGAGCCAGAGCCGCGCCGCGAGGCCCGCGAGGGGCAAGTCGGAGGTCTGATGCGGAAACGCCCCAGAAGGAGCGCGGGCTCCCCGGGGACAAGCCCAAGCTGAGACCCCGACCACATCAGGAAGAAGAGACGTGGCAACACCTGCCCCGGAGGCTCCCACGTGTCCACGTCCTCTCGCCTTAATGAGCTTCCCTGCTCACACGGCTCGTCCTCCATGCGGCGTCCCCCCTCCGTCCTGCCTTGCAACAGGGCCCCAGGGCCCCCCGGACAGCACGTGTCTGCCCAGACGTCACCGCGTGTGGAGAAACACCCCGTCTTCGCGGGGTCTCCCCGGCTGCCTCCCTTAGGCCGGAGAGCTCCTGGCTCCGTGTTCCTCCTTGGCTCGCTCTCTCCCATCTATGCGGGGAACCGGCCCGGAGAGAAACCGGGAGACCGATTTCCAGCCCCGGAAGAGAGGGACACTCGCTCCTTCCCGCCGGAAAGCACTGGGCGGACCCGGAGTTTTGACCCCACAGCTTGCGGCTGTGTCTGTGAGGGCCGCCACAGCGCTCCCCGGTGAGGGACCTGCTCGATGACCTCTTTCCCTGTGCGTCTGCCTCCATCACTGAAGGCCGTTCAGCCCACACATTCCCGGGGTCCAGGGGCAAATGGGAGACGGGGGTCAGTTCCATGTGGCCTGGGCTCAAGGGAGAAGCTTGTCACACAAGTGACCAATCCAGGGGACCCCCGATTCCCGGTGGCCACCGCCTGTCCCGAACTGGTGAGAGGCATCCCAGCGCGAGGGGAGCGGGAGAGTCAGAGATCCTGGAGTCACGAGGATGTCGCCCGCGGGAACTACCAGACATCGGGCCGGCTGGGCGCCAGGATGAGGCACGCGGCATGCCAGGCCCACCGCGATGGCTCGGTGGGGCACCTCCCCAGACAGAGCCGGCCCTCCTGAGGGTAACAGGGGCCTTCGCCGACCCGGAAGCCGCTCCCCGGAGACCGTGGGAGCCTCTGTGTCCATCCGCGGGCTTGCCCCCGGTAGTCCCCGGAAACCCAGCAACAGCTCCTATCAGACGACTTGGAGGGGAAGGTGCAGATCCCTGTCTGTGACCCTGTTTGGACCTCGTGTAAGCCAGAGGGCGGGGGGTCTGGCCAGAAGAGGGACATCTTCCCTATAACCCCGCCCTGCATGCGGAGACCCCCTCCGTCCTGGCCTTCGTGGCCCCTCCCCAGGGCGATCACAGAGCAGGATTGCTCTCCTGCCCCCCTCGGGGAAACCCAGACCGAGGGGGACTCCCCATCCCCTGCAGCCCTAGCCAGAGCCAGGGGTCCCCTACCCTACCAACCCTTCTGTCCCCCTCACCGGAGCCAAGTCTGACGGAGCCCCCTTGCCTGCTCCCCGACGTGGCGGGGGGCCTCCGGGAACCACTGGGGCACACCTCCTCTTGTGTGTCACAACGGCACCCCGAGAGCCTGGGTCGTTCACGGAGGACTTCATGGGCGTTTGATCTCACCTGCAGGGACCCTGGGTCATCACTCTCACCCTCTGCTGGAACCTGGGGGCTTCTGCACTTCTGGGGGTGCAGACCCCAGCAGGCACCCTCCACGCCGGCCTGCCCTTGCGCCCCCGCGGGACACGGTGTCGGGACCTCAGACGGACTGCAGGTGGGACCACCAGCCGGGGCAGCACAGCCTGGCCCTCGCGGACCACCGGGCGCCCTGCCTCCGGGAGGACACAAAGGGGCGTGCCTTCAAGCCGTGGCACTGAGTCGGGAGGAGGGAAATCCTGTCCCCTTCCCTGACATCCCACGCTGACTGCTGCACTGTCGGGGGAGGGGGAGGGAGAGCCAGAATCCGGTGATCTCCCCCGCCAAGCTCTGTCTCCTCAGTGGAGAAATCACCTGCAGATGAACGTCCAGGCCCCGTCACGGGAAGAGATTTTCTGTCCACCCTCAGAGCTCCTCTTAGCCCCCCAGGGGCTCGGGGCTTCTTCCGCGCTGGCCTCCAAGCCTGTGTGCTTTCCCCGCAGGGACCGGACCCGGCTAATCCCCGCAGGGACGGGATCCACTTAATCCCCGCAGGGACCGGACCTGGCTAATCCCCGCAGGGACGGGATCCACTTAATCCCCGCAGGGACGGGATCCACTTAATCCCCACAGGAAAGGGACCCGGCTAATCCCCGCAGGGACAGGACCCGGCTAATCCCCGCAGGGACGGGATCCACTTAATCCCCGCAGCGACAGGACCCGGCTAATCCCCGCAGGGACGGGATCCACTTAATCCCCGCAGGAACGGGATCCACTTAATCCCCGCAGGAACGGGATCCACTTAATCCCCACAGGGACGGGATCCACTTAATCCCCGCAGGAACGGGATCCACTTAATCCCCACAGGGACGGGATCCACTTAATCCCCGCAGGGATGGGACCCGGCTAATCCCCGCGGGGACGGGACCCAGTTAATCCCCGCGGGGACGAGACCCAGTTAATCCCCGCAGGGACGGGATCCACTTAATCCCCGCAGGGACGGGACCCGGCTAATCCCCGCAGGGACGGGACCCGGCTAATCCCCGCAGGGACGGGACCCAGTTAATCCCCGCGTGCATCCCACCGCGGGACAGGCCAGAACTGCTTTAAATCACCCCGGCACACTGCAGCTCCCCGTGAAGCCTGAACCCAGCCCTGATAGACGCCTTCCTAAAACACGACCTCCTGGGGCTGCTCAGTCCCCCCTCAGGACCCCCAGCACCCCTGTTCTGGAAGTGGGCAGGGAGGACCAGGTGGCCCCGGACCCCCACTTGGCCAGTGGGATGCCGTCTCTCCACCCCATCGTGCCTCCTCCCAGAGCGGTCCGACCAGACCCCGAAGAGCGTGGCTCCCCGTCCTCCGTCCCCAGAGGCGTTCTTCTCCCACACACACAGAGTCTCAGTACGTCTGCCGGCGCCTCAGGTGCTCCCCGCAGCAGCGTGGCTCGGCTGTGGCCCCTCACGGTCCTGCCACAGGGACCACGGGGCCCAGGGACAGGCCCCACCTGCCGGGCGGCGCCCCTGCCAGAGAATGCGGGGCACCTCTGGCAGCCTGAGTGACCTGCGTCGCCGTTGCCCCTCCCAGGGAGAACCGACCTCCCCCGGAGCCAGGGCGGTGAGCTGCCTCAGCACAGGCCCAGAGTCCCGAACAAGGACCAGCCTGGGACAATGTCCTGAGCCCCGAAAGGTGGGCACTTCCTGGGGGTGCAAGGAAGGCAGACCAGCCCTGGCAAAACGCAGCTCAGGAGGGCCCTAAGGCTGGGAGGCTTTCCCAAGGTCTGTATTCCGGGGCCGGGTCACTAGTCAAAGCCCGGTGGGAGGTTTTAAAAGGCCCAGATCCCGACCCGCTTGAACAAAAGGGCAAACGATGAGAGCCTGCTAGCTGCGGCTGCCTGGGGACGCCTGGCCTTGGAAAGCCCTTGGCCTCAGTCCTGCCCAAAGGGCAGGGCGGCTCAGGGCAGTTGCTCAGGGACTGGGGCGGTATGGGGCCCACCGACGGCAGCAGTTTCACAGAAGGGGGACCTCCGTCAGCCTCTAGCGGCGGGCGCCCGGCACCAGTCCCTCCTCGCCGGAGACCTGGGCCTTGGGACCGGGAAGGCGCCGAAGAGTGGACACTGAGCAGACTCGAAGCAGGTGCCCCTTGTCCTCTGCCCTCCCCGCCCTCTGCAAGGCAAGGAGACCTCAATGGCCAAGAGCTGCCCTGCACCCCTCCCCACCCCGAAACCGTGATCTCCCGCGAGTGGAGCCAGCAGAAGTAGGGGACCGTCGTCACGTTGCCGCATGGCCCACGGAGGAGGAGGTCGAGGGACGGGGTAAACCCAGCCCACCACCTCCCCCTGAGGGCACCCTGTTCTCGGGGCTCCCGGGCCTTTCACACTGCACCCTCCCCCTGGCCCCCTCTGGCCGAGCTCCCGGTCTGATGTCCGTTCCCTGCACCCTCAAGTTCCTAACAAGACACATCTCCTCTAGCTGCCGGTGGACGGCAGCCCCAAAGGAGACCCTGAGACGCGGCGAGCCAGGACCTCAGCTGCTCCCCACTGTCTTTCCAGGGCTCCGGAAACCTGGACGCCAGCGGGGACCTCTGTCCCAGGCAGGTCCGTGGCCCGCCTAAGCGTGAGGTCATCACAGAAGATGGACTGTCGCCCGGTCCTTGAGGGGAACATCAGAGGCAGTGGCCAGGCGGGTTCTAAAGGACACCCAGAGGCCAGCAAAGGAGACTGAGGGCCCAGGGAGCTGCATCAAACCAGACACATCGAAGACCAAGAAGGTAGAGGCCCAGACCCAGTGAGGGAGGAAAGATGCAAAACCTGTTCCCAAAAGTCCCCCCTCGTTGGCGGTTCAGTCACAGAGAGGCCCCCAGGCCTGGTCCCCCTGGAGACCCCCAACCCACGTCTGCGGAGAACACTCGCCCCCGTAAACGCCTGCTGGCTCAGCTCCAACTGTGCGTCTGTCCTTCAGCGTTTCTCCAGGGCCTCCAGGACACCTTTGGAGGGGCCAGGCCGAGACTGCAGGCCTGGGGTCTGCCCAGGGCACTGGTCCACAGTTCCTAGTCTAACGGGGGACAGTCCCTGCAGGTGGTGAGGCTCTGGGTGGGCGTGACCCTGGGAGCAGCTGGTCCGGGGGGGCTCCAGCCACGACCTCTCCCCCCGCAGATTGCTCTGCGAGCCAGAGCCCCTTACGTGCCGGCTCTGGACTGAGCCTTCTGGGGGTTCACGGGCCAGGAGACCCAGACACGCGCAGTGTCACACTGGCTGCCGGCGGGGGGGGTGGGGGGGGCTCCGGGCTCTGCAGTAGTCGGTCCCAGGCTACTCGGCAGCGGCTGGGTCCTTATACGGGTGCCTGGCAGTCGAAGGGAGGTCTTTCCTTGGCCGTTGGTGGCAGGAAGGCACCTGCAGCATGAGAAGCGGGAGATGGCCCGGGGCTGGGGCCATGGCGGGTGGGGCGGGTGCTTACCTTCTCTCCCTCTACACCCCGCCCCCCACCAGCAAGTCACCCATCCTGTTTTGGGCCTTGGTGGGGGGTCTGGGGGAGGGTGCTGGGGCAGCCCACCCCCCGGGCCTCAGTGTCCCCATCAGGAAGCAGGGTGGTGCGGGGTTTGGGGGAGGCCTGTGCCAACCAGGGGCCACGCGTCGGCCCATCCTGACACCACAGCTATTGCACTGGGCAGCTGGGGCGGGGAGGGGTGGGGAGGGGCGGGCTGACCTCAGCCACCTCAGGATCCTGGCCACTCCCGGAAGTCTCCCGAATCTGCCGTGAGGCGGGGTCCTGGGGCTCTCCGTCTGCTCCGGGCTCCAGCCGGGGCACGCCCCTCCCTCTGAGCGGGCTGGGGCCCCGGGCGCCGTCTCCCAGAGCGGGGCCTCCGCCGACAACACCCGGGGCCGCTCGGCGGGCACCCGGAAGCCATGGGCCGTGGTGACCATGTGCACGTGGGGCAGGGCTGGCCCCTGGTCCGGCCAAGGCGCCTGCCCCAAGTGTCGAGGCTGGTGCAGGCCGCGACCCGGGAGCTCAAAGGGCGGGATCTGGGCAGGGGTGAGGGGGACGCCTCCCCAGGGCATGGCTGCGGGCTGGCTGGCTGGCTGGCTAGGCAGCCGGGGATTTATACCCCAGCCGGGGGGAGGGGGTGTGGGAGGATGGGATCCTGTGTCATGGCCAAGCTGTCTTGCCCTCATTTGTCCCCCTCTCTGCTCTGCCTTCTCCCCACGTCTCCCCCTGCATCTCCTGTTTCTGGCCTTCTCTTTCCCTGGCTGCTCGTGAACTATTACAATTTCAACATGATATTAAATACTATCTCCTTGTGAAACATGGAGAACACGAACATGAGGCCAACACCCCCTCAAGCACCGTCTTCGCTTCCAGGTCAGCACGGTCCTTCCAGACCTTTCTCCAGACATTTAAAAGCACAGAGACACGAGGCCTTCTCGACCGCTGTCGTCTGGAGTAAGCGGGGCCAGAGCAAAGGAATCGGGGTGCCCAGCTCTGCGTCACTGTCAGCGAGTCTCGGGGTCCGGTCGCCATGTCACAATCACCCCCGAGCTCGGCGGCATCTGCCTGTTTTTCCTCATGACTCTGGGTTCGCTGCAAATTCATTTGCGGCCGGGACCTGGGCTGACTCTGGGGGACCTCCCACCCCCATGGAGGCGCCTGGCTGGGGGTGTGAGACCCTTCCAGGGCCGCGGGTGGCGGTGCTGGCTGTCGGTCTGCGGTCCGCCGGCCCAGCTTCCTTCCATCGTGGTGCACATCGCAGGGGGACGGTGAACGCTGCCGGTCCCCCTCCATCGTATCCTGACGGCCAAAGTCCCCGGGTTCTGAGGGGTGCAGATGGCCCCTCTTGCTGGGGACAGCTGTGGAGAACGTGTGGCTGTATCTCCTTGATCCCCACGTGGAGATTTCTTCCTCTTTGTACTTCCCACCTGGTCGGAGCAAGCTGAGTTTGCACCGCAGATCCCCTGGTGATGGGCAGCTAGCTTATTTATTAAGTGGGACAGGCCCATCTTATCCCCCTTTCTGGGAAATTCTACCCAAGCCCTCAGGGATGAGGTCTCCGTCTTTCGAGGGCCCTGGAGCCTTCTGTTCGCATTTTCAGACTTGAACACAAAGCTTTGTGCTCTTCTGACTCCCCACCGATGCCTTTCCTTGCACTCGAGGGGTGGGACCTCAGAGAGGTGGGGACCCGCCCTCTAAACCACACAGCCACAGAGGGAGGGGACGTGAGCACTGGGCTCTGTGACCCAGAGGGCCGCTTTTGCGGAGGGGACAGGGAGCGGTCTGGAGCAGAGGGGAGTCCGACAGTGGGGCCGGGGCCGGGACAGCCTCTAGGGACCAGAAGCCAGGCTCCCCCCGGGGCCCTAATGAGGTCTCGTTGGCCTCCAAGATCTTGCTGTACAACCCTCCCCCCGCCGCTGCTCCCGCCTCATGGTCAAGGTTTCTGGGTCAACTCAGTGGTGACCCCAGCGTCTCGGCCTCAGATGGCGGGGCTCGGTGTGTGAGTGAGCAGACGCCCCAGGGCCCAGGGCTCTGGCCCCTCCCCCACGCGGCAGGCCCCCAGCTGTCAAAGGGGCCCAGGGAGTGGCTCTCTGGCACTGAGGCTGGGCGGGTGGGACACCGATTCTAGGTCACAGCGCGCCCGTGTCCGTCCTGTCCCCCCTCCCCCCACGGCCCAGCTGCTGAGGGCTTGGCTCTGGCAGGGAGCTGGGGGAGGCGGAGCTGGGGGGAGCACGGGGAAAGCAGGGCAGCAGGGATGAGGAGCGCGCACAGGGTTTGGCCACGTGGCTGATAACGAATTCTCAGCAGTGGCGGCGAACGCTGCCCGTAGCCACAGAACCCAGATCCCCAGATAGGCAGGAAGCCAGCCGGCTTCAGTTTCCCGGGTGGCACGTGTGTCCAGCCGGCCCCCACTCTGAGCCCGTCTGCCCCCCCCCGCTCTGAGCCGGCCTGACCCTGGTGCTGAGCCCCGTCGCGACTGTTGCCAGCCTCTGGTACATCCCCCACCGGCAGGGAAGGGGTTGTGGGCCCACAGGCTCTCAGCCCTCCCAGGGCGGAGTCAGGCGAAGGAAGCCTGCTCCCAGCAGGGACAGTCCTGCGGGGACCCCTAACAAGTACCTGGAGTTTAGAAACTGAGGTCAGGGAAAACGCTGCACTTTGAGGACCGGGCACGGACGGGGCACTCCTGAAGGTGATCTGGTGCCATCCAGAGAGGGCGGGGGTCTGGCAGGGCCCTCCGGGGGCTGCTGGGGCAGGACTGAGGGCAAGAGAGAAGCTGCAGGGCCTGGCCGAGTTCAACATCTGGCTGTTCAGTTCCTGTGTGGACCGTGCTGGCTAGTGTCAGGAGGCACCGGCAGGAGAAAGCAGAAGCAGGCTTGGACCACTGGAGCCTTCCTGCCACCGTGTGCGGCCCGTCCACCCTCCTGGAGCCACAGGCTGGCCCGGGGGGGCACACGGGCATGGTGCTCCAGTGGGCGCTAGCCTCACACGGCCTAGCCCCAGGCATGTCCGAGCCCCCTGCGGCCCAGCACTCAACAAACCGGCGAGCCAAACCCCAACGCTGGGAGCAGTTTCTGCCAGAAAACCCGGGCTAAAAGCAAGACTCTGGGACGTCAGGACACTTGAGGTTTGCGGTTTTATTAAGAAAACAAAAACATAAGCTATACAAAAAGGAGAGTTCAGTTCCTGCAGTGGCCCGCGATGTGGGGAGGGCGGCTGCCAGTCCTCCAGCAGCCGGGCCGAGCCTCCGCGCCT
>PITA01025133.1:0-24946 GCA_004023965.1 Spilogale gracilis
GGGAGGCCATTCGGTCCTGGAAGTTTTTGGGAGACTTTTGATTACTGCTTCAATTTCTTTGCTAGTTATGGGTCTGTTCAGGTTTCCTATTTCTTCCTGTTTCAATTTTGTAGTCCATATGTTTCTAGGAATGCATCCATGGTGGGTGTATGCCTATAAAAGACTCAAGACATAAGAATATAAGATACAGATAGTGACCAGACTGATTTCAGCACTACATGACAAAGAATGGAATGAATAATCACTTAGAACTCAGAGAGCAGTCTGAAACTCTTTCTCCTGGTAGGGCCATTCAGGAGAGAAAGAAGATGAGTAAAATTCAGGAGAAATGGCCATTCATTCTTCCATTTAATGTGTAGTCAGTACCATAAGAAGGTGCTTATTTTTAAACATGTCTAGAAAACATAATTCATAAACATCTCTTTCAAAATTCCCATATACTCAGTTGTCTACATACCAATGCACTTGTAAACTATTTTAATTACAGAACTGTTCATTCAACAAAAAATTATTAAATACCTAAGATGTGCCAAATACTACTCTGTGCACTGGAGACATAGGCAGGAAAAAAAAGGGGCAAAGACAAAATCTCTATCCTCAGGAGATTTCATTCTAGTAGAGAGTGATAAAACTAAAAGACATATCTAAGTTAATGTGTGTGTGTGTGCCTTTTTTTAAAAGATTTTATTTTTAATTAATCACTTCACACAATGTGATGCTCGAACTCATAAGCCTGAAATCAAAAGCTGTATGCTCTACCAACTGAGCCAGCTAGGCACCCAGACATATTTAAGTATAAAACATGGTGTCCTGGTGGTGGTAAATAGTGTGGAGAAAAATGAAGCATGAGGAGGAAAGGAAGAGTTGAGGCAGCTGCAATTTTAATTAACGTTTTCAAGAAAGTCTCAGTGAGGAGTATTTGAGAAACAACTTGAAGGATGTGAGAGATAAGCCATATGGAAATCCAAGGAAAAGTGTCCAGAAAGGAAGGAGGGAGTGCCCAGGGCTGACCTGGTGTGTCCACAGAGAGAAGGATGGCAAGCAAAAGCGTGACTGAAAGAGTCAGCAAGGAGCCTAAGCACAAGATGTGGCCATTTTAGGTAAGAATCTTGGCTTTTATTCTGAGTAAACTGAGGCTCCAAGAAGCATTCTGAGTAAAAGAATGACAATATGACTTAAGTTTTAGAAAATCATTCTGGAAAAAAAAAGAAAGAAAATCACTCTGGTGGTCATCTATTCTATATCTAAGGAATAGATCACAGAGAAGCAAAAGAAGGAGCAAAGAGACCAGTAAGGAGGTTACTGAAATAATCCATGAAGTACATGATGCTGTCTAGGAAAAGGGACATAGAGTGATTTTGAAATAGATTTATTTTGATTTATTTTGAAAGTACACAAAGAATTGTTTTTAATCAATTGTTTTCCTCTTAGAAGAAATATTTACATTCAGGGAATAATTTGAAAGGAAGGAATGTATGGACATAGGGCAAAAAAAGTCCTAGGCTACCTGAAAGACACAAAAAGAAACATCTAGAAGTGAAAAAAAATGGATGCAGAAAGCTAAGAGCACTTCAAACAGAAACTGACGGGGGGCATCTGGGTGTTCAGTTAGTTAAGCATTTGCCTTTAGTTCAGGTCATGAACCCAGGGTCCTGGGGTGGAGCTCCATGTCAGGCTCCCTGCTCAAGTGGGGACTACTTCTCCTTCTCCCCTTGCCCCTCCCCCCGGTTCATGCTCTCTCTTGGCTATCCTCTGTCTGTAAAATAAATAATAAATAAAATCTTAAATTTTTTTTTTTTTTAAATAGAGAAACTGACCACACTGTTGTTTTTCCTAGGAACTGTGTGACTAGACCACTGGGTTTTTCTGCGTTTTTTGGCAGTTAGCATTCCCTCTTAACCGCAGCTTTAATGTCTCTGGTAATTAGGTTCTTCACTAGGAGTTCCTATCAAAGTAATCAGGGGAGGAGTAAAAAGAGAGAAAACTGAAGAGAAAAAAACAAAGAAGAAATCCAGAGAAAAGGAATAGAGAGACGAGACAGAAGGGAAGGGAAAGTTTCAAGAGGAAGAGAAAGAGAAGCATGGATACCCCTCTATAGTCTCACAAGCAACTGCCCCAGCTGCTGCTCAGCGGCATTCCTGGTCCCAGCAGCCAACGCCTCACGGAGACCATGCAAGAATATGATTGAGCAGGGAGAAAAAGATCTCTGCCTACACCAATTTGACTAATTTTGTGCATCTAGGTAGGACAAACTATCTGGTTATATGTCAAAAATAATCACTGACTTTTTTTTTGTAATAGCAGAATAGAGATTAAAATGATTTATACTATCATTAAATTAACTCAGATTGTTTTTAATTTCCTTTGATTGTACTGTTATTTTCAGCTACAGATGTGGAAAATAATTGAATATAGAAATCAGAACTGGATGAAATTCAAACCAAAACTTCACTGGAATTTGGTTAATCCAATCAATTTAGACAGCTAAACTAGATAATTCAAGCTTCCAAGTGGATTTTTTGGATCAAGTAATCATACAAAAATGAGTAATCCTGTTTGACTGTCAGAATTGATCAAGCAAACTAGATAATTGCAAAATGTCTCCCTTATTTGTGCTGTATAGATACAGCTCAATTGTAGAAAGGTGGCTTTGAGAAATCCTAATGGAATTACATTGGCCATGGAGTTTTTAATTCTCAGCTCTTCTCCTAATGACTTATTTAAAGAGAAATGTGGTTTGCAATCCAGGGTTGAGGACAAATGGTGCTGGAGTGTTTATTATTATTTTGTGGGCTCTTTCAGCTTTTTATCACAGTTCATGTCCCCGTCATGATCCTAACACAGGTTGCTAGGTCATTACTTTTCTTCCTCCTCTTCCTGACACATATCTGGAAGCTCACCAGCCTTTTTTCCTATCCAACTGCTGAGTAGGCCTATTTAGAAAGTCAGTGCCAAGCAGCAATTGTGAGTAATGGCCCTTCTCCCTTCTCTTGAGTTTCTCCCTTTCTCCTCCCCCTGCACAAGCTGTGCACTCCTCCACCTGGCTCTACTTTGGGACTGACACAAGGGAAAGACATGAAGGCAAAGCAAAGCAGTGTCACTAACAATGGTGCCTCTATACATCTGACTACATTCCACTCTCTCCTTCTATCATCTCTTTTCTATCTCTTATGGGTCATAGGCTCAAAAAGCCATTCTCCCTCTCTCCCCATTATATAAGTAGTTGCCTTGTATAATAGCCAGCACACCAGAGCTTAATAAGAGCCAGGTACTGTTTTAGCCACAATACACATATTATATACATTAGCTCATTTGATCCTCATTCAAGTACTGTGCAATAGACACTATTATTGGCCACCCTTTATAGATGAGAGAACAGAAGTACTACTAAGTAACTTGCCCAAGGTCATACTGCTCGCAAGTAGGAACACAAGGCCCAATGATCTGGCTGCAAAGTCCATGCTTTCCACTACTCTTCCTTAACTACAACTCAGCAGATCCTACTAGCTATGTGCATATATCCTGGCCTGGCAAAGAACTGAGTGGTTTTCTCTGCTGGTTTTCCTCTAGGAGTGCAATAAGCATTCCCCCAATGCATGCAGGGAACTTAGAGATTTCCTCTCTTCCCAGAGCTTGGGGGTCACAAGTGCACCGCAGGCGCCATGGGGTTAGAATCAGGACTAGCCCTGACGCTGCTAGAGCCCGTTTCCCCTAAGTACTCCTTCCCACTCTTCTGAAAGGCTGAGGAAGCATTGCAAGAAGTAATGAGCCACTGTAAACTGCTGAATTCCCATTCCAGTGGCCAAAAAAGTCACAGGGTAATGTGTGGATGTTGGTTGCAAGGTCTAGCCAGAAGGGAACCCACAGAGCTGTAGAGTCATTCAACTGCACTTACTAATGTGCCAGGCGCTAGATCAGCTGTTGGTGTTCTCCATGCCCTTTTATGTTTCATTCCCTGACAGTCATTAGCCTCTTCTCTTTTTTACTCACCTTGTTTAATCACTCTTTAATTCATGTGGCTTTTATGAAGGACTTATTGGATAACATCAGATATTGTGCTAAGGTGGAGAATACCAAGTTGAAATGTAATCTCTAGACTGCAGTTCCTCATAACAACTGAGGAGTCATTGCTTGGTGACTCGTACCATATTGGATATCCTTTTTGGCAGTAGTGCCTGTGTCTTTGTTCACACGGGCTCAAAAAAGTAACTCCTTGAGTACCAAGCCCTTGACCATTAAGAAGTCCTTTTAATACTAAACTACAGCCAATACCTGCAAGTCAGAATGGCTACAATTAACAAGTTTAGGACTTTCCTTTCTCTGCCTTTTGCAGAATTCTCCATTTAAAAATGTTGGTTGTTGTTGAAGCAGAAGAGAGGATAGAAGCTATATGTCAGTATCTATGCCTCAGTAATTATCCCAAACCAGTTCCTAACTGAATCAGTTTGAGAAATTAATCTTTGAAGTCTCAATTTCCTCTTTTGTAAAATGGGATAATAATGTCTAATTTGAAGACTATAGGGAAGATTAAATGAAATAATGTGCATAAGATGCCTATACAACAGATACTAAAATGGCAGTGGAGAGAGGACCCTGGGTGGCTCAGTTGGTTAAGTGTCTGCCTTTGGCTTAGGGTCCTGAGATTGAGACCTTTGAAGTAGGACTCAGTGGGGAGTCTGCTTCTCCCTCTCCCTCCGCCCCTCCCCCCAATCATTCTCACTATCTCAAGTAAATAAATAAAATCTTTTTAAAAATGGCAGTGGAGAAGGAGGAAAGGAAAAGGAGAGAATTTATGCCGTGCGATTTTTGCAGGAGTAAACATACTGCAATACAGTGACCTCTAGGACCAGTAAAGTATCAGGATGATGACTTTCACAAAGAAACAAAGGGTTTGGGTGCCTGGGTGGCTCAGTTGGTCAAGCCACTGCCTTCAGCTCAGGTCATGATCCTGGAGTCCCATCCTGGGATCGAGTCCTGCATGGGGCTCCCAGCTCCGTAGGGAGTCTGCTTCTCCCTCTCACGCTCTCTCTCACTCACTCTCTCTCAAGTAAATAAATAAAATCTCTAAAAAAAAAAAAAAAAAGAAAGAAACAAAGTGTTTTTTAGTTTGGGTTTTTTTTGTTTTTGTTTTTTAACTTTGGAGATCTTTTTGTCAAAGTTGAAGAATCTTTTCTATATTATTAAGTGCTTTAATATATTCTTTCTTGGCTTTTTGTTCTCTCTTAGCCTAAATTTATCCCCCACATTATTTGGGAAATTTTCTGAAGTCCCTATTCTCCCAATTCCCTCACAGGAATATAATGCTTTATTTTAGCATGTGGTACTTTTTTTCTCTTCATTTTAAAATATCTCCAGGACAAGAGATGAGCCCATGTATTTCTATTGAAAAAAAAAAAAAAAAAAGCAGTTCAGAAAGCCATGGTGACAAGTAGACTGAGAAAATGCAAGATTCCTGGTTTCAAAGACCCACTTTTTTAGTAAGTAAAAAGTATTTGAGACCAAGAAACCACAAAGAAAAAGGAAAAGAAACATAAATACATTTTATCCACTTTTAGGAAAATATATATAAGATGAGTAAATATGAGTTCAATAGCCAGGTCAGAATACGAGATAGGAATAATTAGAGAGCTAGAAAGTCTAAAGCATTCTTACCTGGTTTTTTGAGGCTCCTGGGAAGCTTAGTCTAAGAGATGAAATATATTCAAGATGCTGCTAAAGATCCAGCAATTGAAAATGTTTCAAGTTAAAACCAACCAGAGTAAGAATAATACGGGCCACGATAGCAAAGTGGGAAAAGGGATATAAAACTTTTATACGCAGAAAGCCTTCAAAAATATATACAGAAATCTAGTATGCTTGGAGGTGCCATATGTCAAAATAAGTAGAAGCAAGGCCAGAGATTTTAGCTTTAGCAATGACTGAAATGCTTACATGCCAAACCACAGGAAAATATTTCAGTAGAAAATAATGGGCTCTTGAAATATATTTTCAGAATAAAGGAGCAAAGGTAAAAGCTGTTCTCCTGACAAAATACAATGAGGAATTAAAGCCAGGAAAGGGGACAAGAAATGACATGAATAGTAGTAACCCTAGTGACTGTGACTTCCTTGAGAAGGGGAGCTGGCCAGCATGGAGAACCCATATCCTGGAATTACTGGGAAAATGTTTTAAAGTGAGATAGTAGAAATCAAACCCGCAGTGAAAAGGCAGGAAACTGATAAGGCAAAATATACACCAGGTATTAATAATATCTCACTATTATTATTAGATTGCATATTCTTCCTCTATATCAAAACCTTTTGTAGAAAAGCGATCATATAAAAGGATCAATAAAACAACTCTTTAAAACAATAAAGCAAACATATTCCATATGTTTTAGAGGAAATGAAGAAAAAAATTAGTCAAGATTTAAGCCTGTTTAGGTCTCTTTTGCCAGGTTAGATTAGTAAAAATTCAAAACAGAAGTAAACATTATTTTTCTAAAGATTGGGAATTTAAAATCAAAGGAAAAGCCCAGGCAATACGTACTGAAGATCTGGCAGTTTTCTGGTTAATTTGTTTAACGTGGATAGCCTCCAAATCTTTTTTTTTTTGATTTGTATTATTAAAAATTATCTTTTTATAATATTTACTGTGTATTGCCAAGTTTCCTCTTTGTGCCTTATGAATATAACATAGGCTTTTTCAATAATATTTGCACCAATAAATTATGAAATAAATATATATTATACAAATATTATATATTAAATTCTGTGGATACAATGAATAAAGGAAAATACTTACAAATCTAAACCCTTTCCATATACATTAACTTATTTATTCCTTATGAAAAGCCTCTAAAGTAAATTCTGTTATCATCCCCATCTTATAAGTGAGAACACAAAGGTTCCAAGATTCGAACTGCCCAAAATCATACTCAATGTTATGCAGCCTTAGGCAGCCATCAAATAAATAGGGAGCTATATATATTTATAACATCTCTCTGTTGAAAGTATGAAAACCATGGTTTGAGGGCAAAGGAAGGAATAGCTCACTGTGTGATAGGAGAGAGGCAGGGTTAGGAAAGTCTTTGAAGGTTAAGTAGGAAATCATTTAGGTAGTAAGTTGGGGAATGATGTTTCTTGCAAACATAAACACATGGTCTGAGAGAGCATGTATTTTAGGGAAAGAGATATTACAAACATTTAAATGTCACTAGTATACATACAAGGATGTATATTCACTATTTTTTTTGCAAGTGTGTTTCAAAGTGAGTTTTCATATACAAAATGTATCCTTCTTAACCTGAAGCCAAAAAGTATTCCCTTCAAGTGAAGCAGATTTACATATTAACTCTAAGTGATTATAAGTGATTGGTGTGCAGAAGGTAGATTAAACTTTTTCAGGATGGCTGATCGTTTCAAATTCCAATTTTTTTGATTTTACCAAAAAGCAAAAAGATAAAATGTTTGACCAGTCAAGCTGCACAGAGACAGAGAATTCAAAAATGTAGGTTTCCTCTGTATTCTCTGTGTAATCCAGCCTTAGGACTGTTCTATCTTCCTAGTGAACACAGTTCTCTATTTCCATTAGCATGTCTGCTCTTATAATCTCTGTTTTTAAGTTATTTGAGCACTTAAAAAATACCATATTATGGTCTATTTCCTAATAGAATCTTTAATGAAATAAATATGAATACAAATACAGGCCGTGGTGTAATGAAGTAATTCGGTATTACTAACATGGATTAGGCTACTAACTTTTAAATCTTTCTATTAACCTTTCCATACTTAAAATCGCTGGGGTTCTTTTTTTGATTTCTTAGAAAATGAATCATACTTGCAATGCAATCAGTTTCTTGAAATGCCTTAGAATTTCCTCTCAAAAAAAGGAATAAATGTTTAATGTTCTAGTGCATAACTTGCCTCCCAAATAAACAGAACTGGACAATTAGTTTTGAGATTGACCAAACTGCATGAAAAGCATGGCTCGAGGGTTAAAAGAAAGCATATCTAAGTGTGTGTGTGTGTGTGTTGGGAGGGGGAGAGGGTTAGGAAATTATGTCACTTCTGCACATGTTTTGGGAGGAATGGTAATAGACTCTTCTCCACTTTAGAAGAGTCGCTTTGTGTAGAAATCCTATAAAATTGCTTTAAGCTGTGTAGTAAGGAATACCAAACCTCTGAGTTTATGATAATTTAACATAGGCTAAGCTGAAGTCTTGTATACTCCATGACAGCATGATCCATGCATGTTTTATTTATTGTTTTACATTTGCCTGCCCCCACACACCTAGGGACACTACTTTCAACAATACTAAATACTGATGAATAAACTAAAAAGAGTTCATGTACTGGAAAGGATTTAAATTCAGTATAACTTCAACTTAACTGTGTCACAATTAAAGCTTCTTCTTAGGGTTGGTCCAAATTCCCTATATTTGGGAATACATTTGAATTATGTCTAACTATGATATCATTAGCTGAGATAGATTTCATTACTTGGTATTAATATAACAAGCGAGATTGGTAAATTCATTGTAATATGTTTATTTATGGACCTATTACATCCCATAAAAAGGTAAGTTTAAAGCAACAGAGAAAATACACTATTAAAGGAGAACAAACTGGAACAGAAGCACTAGAAAATGTTTAACCTTTTCGGTGGAATTTGGTTTTGTTAAATTCTTAAATATGTTTGGCCTAACACATTTCTCTTTAATTCCCTTAATATACCCTGTGGATTTCCACAGAAATGTGAACCGTATGTTTCTGATTCATTTATACTTAACTCATCAACATGTTTGGTAAAAATGATTGCACAAAGCCCCAGGAACAGTTTTTGTGGGCGCTTTTATTTTCATTAGTAAACAACTGGAATCTGAACCCAGAAATCTTGGGGCTTCGTGTAATACTCAAGTTCCATAAAGAATGAGGGAGTTCTTAACTGGATCAGGCAAACTTTGCCTTTGACGGCGCCTTGCTCCAAATCTCCCAGCTGGGAGGAATTATTTTGATAGTTTACTCTATTTCTTGTCACTTTTATTTTAGAGAATATAAGCCTTTGATGGTGCAAAATGTGTTTGAGCTCCGGACTAGATGACACCCTGTCAGCTGTGCTTGTTTATGCAGGCCTAGGTAAGGGCCCTAAGTGCCCAGGAAGCCTCCTCATCAAGGGAGTCTGAAGAAAGGGCGGCTTTTCTCTCTCCTAGAAAATTCAGAGTAGCCAGCAGTGTAATTCTCTCATCTCTCACGACCCACCCACTACAATTTGTTTATTTATGTAGGGAGAGAAATAGTCAGAAATCTTTACCTGAATCTCTCCAGGATGTAAGGGAACAAATATAAAACCATCTATTTAATGATTATTGTTATCAAGCTAATTATTCCTTGGTTTCCTAGACTAATACCAGCATCTTTAGTAAAGCATAGGGACACAATGATTTTCTTTCTCTCCCAGCTTGGGAAAGCATAGACAAAAGGTCTATGAGTATTTAATGAAAAATGGTTCGTCCCAACATTCTGGCTAGTTACTCTCTGCCATCAGTCTATCACCCCGTGGGGGTTTATTTTTCTCATTAAAATAGCTGACATCTTGTTTTTTGGAAATTAGCAACCACACCTCCTGTTCCTCCTCCTTCTTCACGAGCAGTGCTCCAGGAGCTGTCAGATCCCAGTTACCCTGTGGTTTGTATTTATAAAGACCTTAACACTCTGTAAAACATTAGAGATAATCTGCTTATACTGATTTCTGCTTTCCCTCCTCCCACCTCCACTACACCACTACCCAACCCCACACCTTCCCTGTTACTTCTAAGGACTCCTTGGGAAATAAGATCTTAGGTTTAGAGGCATTCCTTTCCTTATGCTACTCATCGCAAATTAGAAAGAAAAAAATCCTCTGGCTATGAGATATGTGTGATTTCTTTCTATAGAAGAAACTTAAAAACAGAGGATTAGCATACTGAAATCAGAATAATACGAAGGAAATGCCTACAGAGAAAAACAGCTCCCTTTCATCAGGTCACTTTGGAATTAGAGATAGATGAAACAGATACGTATGGTATTCACAGAAAAAAAGAATGCTTTTCAACACGGAGTACGAAATCTACTAAATTTCATAAGCAAAGGTCCTGATGGTTTATCAAACTAGAGTGGTCTAACTTATCAGGAAAAAAAATACAATGAAAGAAAATTGTGGGCAAATGGGTCCTGAGCCACTCATTTAAAAACATTTCTGGCTCAAGGTATTGTAGAAAACAAGGCATTAGATGGAAGTGTATTGCCCATCACCTATGATCTTTAAGGACTTTTCATTCCCCTATTTGCATAGATCATTCTGCCCTATGGAGATAAAAAGTCTGACATGGTCTCACTTTCCAGTTAGGGAAGAGGGAAGAAATGCCCAGTACATATATATAAATACATACTATTACATATTATATATGCACATATATATAATAAATTATATATTGTATATATATATATATATATATATATATAGTATATATTCCTCTAAGAGCTGCCAGATCCCAGTATATATATCTATATTTTATATATATAGTTTTAGTATATTTTATATATATTTAACTCCATCTTCTAAAACTAAATATTATTTAGTATATCTTATATATATTTAACTCCATCTTCTAAAACTTTCTTTTAAAATATACCTGTATAATGTGAAGAATACACTATTTATGTAGTATATATATACATTTTACAGATAAATACACAGATATTGAAAGAACAGGATCAAAATGCCCTTTGTTTTATTTTGTTCAACTAACAGGGAGGCATAATCAAAACTATGTTTGGAGCTGACTGATGTTAAAATGAACCTAAAACGATAAAAAGATCATTCTGGATCTGAAGCATAGGTCCAGCCATGTTACTACTTAGCTGCTTTCCCCTGGACAACTCACTTAGGTCTCTCTAAATCTCCATGTGATATTCCAATATTAAGTTAGATACGGCCTGAGGTCCCTATTGGCAAAATGTTAGTCACGTGTTGTACACACGCTTGTTAAAACCAGTAACATGAAACTTGTAGTGACTTGCAACTGAAGAGGTTGTAAAGGTGAACAAGACAGTCATCAAAGAGCTGGGAGTGTAACAGAAAAAAAATTAAAAATCTTCTTCTATTCTACCCTTTATAATGAGGCACCAGGAACAGCTCCATCGTAATACTAGATGGTTCCATGTTGAATACAACAAGGTCTCTGTCTCAGGAGTCTTCTGGTGGTGAGTTTATGGGCACAGCTTATCCACACTATATAGGGAAAGCTCTTAATGGTCATAAACTGGGAGAAAATGAACGCTCACCTGTTAAAGATGAATAAAGAAAACAGGTAATAAAATTTAAAGCCAGCTTTGGTAAGTATTCTTCTAGACCTTCATTCTTCAAGTCTTCATATTTTTATTACAGGGAATTTTTTGGACTTTATGGTTTATTCAAAGCCATTTTTTTTTTAAGATTTTATTTATTTGACAGAGAGAAACACAGCCAGAGAGGGAACACAAGCAGGGGGAGTGAGAGAGGGAGAAGCAGGCTTCCCGCTGAGCAGGGAGCCCGATGTGGGACTCGATCCCGGGTCTCCGGGATCCTGACCTGAGCTGAAGGCAGTCGCTCAACCAACTGAGCCACCCAGGCGCCCCTAAAGCCATTTTTTTAAATTCTTACAATTCAGGTTCCTAAACTGAGATTCTTGGATGCATCCGTTTTGAGTTCAGAAAGTCAGTTCTTATGCTCACTCAACTAATCAAGGTCTACCCTCTAAATTACAGTGAGCAAACAAGAATCACATGAAGCACATTTCACTCATTTCTTTTTAAAATTCAAAGATACATATGTAACATATTTCCCTCATTATATCTTTGGTTTTTTGAAAAGAAAAGTCAGTGTTTAATTCACTTTGGATCCTCCAATTTATTTTTTTTTCAAAGAGCAAGCACTCAACATATATACTGAATGAGAGAATGAATGTGCAAGAGGAGAGCAGTATATTTCCAAAATCTAGGAGAGCTTTCCCAAAATGTAATCTGTGGACCATGTGAATCATTGTCTCTCTTGAGACCTTGTGTAAATGTACTTGACTGCGCTCCACTTCAGACCTACTGAGTCTCTTAGTAATAAGGTTACCAAAAGATTCTGGGCATGCAACATCTGGACACCACTGACCAAGAGCAACATCAATGTGGTAATCTGACCAAAGAGATCTTATTGTAATGGTGTAGATGTATGGGGCCAATTGAAAGCAGACTGTAATAATGGCTCCGAGGATTATTCATGACTTGCCAGGCTTTTTTTAAAGCATCTTTTATATGGATTGATTTATTTAATCTCCATATTGACTCCTATTTATAAAGTACCGTTAGTAGGTCAATTTCAAGAAAACAGGTACAAAAAGGGTAAGTAATTTGCCCATGGTCACATAATTAGTAAATGGTAGAGTCCAGATTCAAACCCAGGCAATGTGGTTCTAAAATGCCCACCTTTAACCATTAAGTTAAACTGCCTGACAGGAGAAGATGGGAAAGAACAAAATTCTAAGGAGTTCAAGGCAGAAAGAGATCACTGTGCTGCCATAAAAAGAAGTCTTCTTCACTAAGAAAAAAACTAATGATGTGCTTTGGTGACTGTGAGCTATTAGAAGCCATTGTGAAGCTTTCACTGAACAGCAGTTGCTTAAGCGCTCATACACCCACTATGCCCCAACCACTATGTCATTCTTGGAGCTGATGGCTCTGGTTGATCTTAGCATGAGCTGTCACCCAGGGACCTGGGGTTTGTAGCATGGAGAAAGTTTAAAAGTTACAGGGAAGTTTAGACAAAAGACAAGATATCTAAGTGGAATTAAAGATTCCATATAGAGAATAAATAAAAATGTAATTTTAGAAAAATATATTCTTTACTGTGGACACATTACAAAATGGGAGCAAGGAACTTTTTATATGCCTTGCTGCTGGCCCACATTATGTGAGATTTATCAAAATGAAAAGAATATGGAAATAGTGACCCCAGACTGTCATTCTCACTAGCCTGAACAGAATGCCATTTCCTGGGAGTTGGGAAAAGTCACTGATTTGGGTTTAGGGTAGTTGTATAGCAAGAGGAGCTGCTGATAGGCACTTCAGCTTCAGTCGTCTCTGAATAGGAAGGGTTGAGATCCATTCACTTTCTTTTCTCTCTAGTTGGGATACCCAACCATCATCAACAAGAGGGATATAATGTCAAATATGTCCTGAGGTGGCTTCCTGCTGCTTTGCTTGCTTTCAGTAAGATACGAGGAACTTTTTATCTCAGTAGTCATGGGGAACATGTTCAGAAGAGAACTAAGAGCCAGAATTACCTGTGGTATTGAGATGGACACACACCTCTAGTCATCAAGTTTTCTGAATGCCTGCTATATGCCAAGCATAATGTTAGTCTCCAGTGGGAGAATTTCCTCCAAATCACATAAAAAGTATCTAACAGGACAAGAAGTAATGGGAGTAAGCCAGATTCTTGTCACTATGTCTGGTGAATAGCACAGGAAAGCACATAAAGTAGAGAATTCTTCTGAGGGATGCTCTTGGCCAGAATAAAGTCCCATGGTAAAAAGAAAGAAAAGTTGTGTTCTCTTTCCCTCAACAAGGTCAGATGATTTTCTAAAAGCAAATAAAAAACATAAACTTGACAAAGGGGAATGGTCTTTGAAAAACTATATTTCCAGCATGACTATTTTAATATGACTCAGCCACACTCAAAATGAAATGTGAATTATTCACTATCGAGAAAGTCCGAAGCCCTCCAACTGAATTTGTTTGACCTGTTTGGCAGCAAAATAAATGCAGTGGGTGGTCTGCTTCAGGCACCTATCCAAGTCCAGTCCCTCTTTCATGGTATCAACATCTAAAAGCCCCATTCCTGCTGCATCAACCACAGCACATGGGAACATCTCTTGAACACATCGCAACCAACACATTATATCAACACGTGCGTTCCACAAAACAGACTGTAGCTTTCCAGAAAATACAAACTCAGCAAATGAAGAAGGGATTTGCATGTTACAACTCAGCGCTCTACCACTTGAAACCCATCACAGGAATTTGAGGAGTTAAGAGTCACCTCAATAAGAATCGGTACACTTGGGGCGCCTGGGTGGCTCAGTTGGTTAAGCCACTGCCTTCGGCTCGGTTCATGATCCTGGAGTCCAGGGATCGAGTCCCACATTGAGCTCCCAGCTCTGTGGGGAATCTGCTTCTCCCTCTGACCTTCTTCCTCTCATGCTCTTTCTCACTCACTCTCTCTCTCAAATAAATAAATAAAATCTTAAAAAAAAAAAAGAATCGGTACACTTTGCAAAAAGCATGGACATTATTTTTCAGCTCAAATGGCAAAGAAGAGGCTAAAACACAGGTTTTCTGACTTAAATCAGTCTGCTTTCTATTATACAGGCTGCTTCTCAGTTCAGTCTTCCATATCATTGAGCTATGATCAACCAACTTTCCCCCGCTCTCCTTTAATGTATAAGGTGTAGCCTATAGGTCAAGTAACCCAGATTTGAGTGCACAACTCTGCCATTAATTCTGTGTACCCTAAGTTCTCTCAAATCTATTTCTTTCTAGCCTAACTGTATTGATTAAAATGAAGAGTTTTGAAAGGACTGTGTGAAGATTCTCAAAAATTACAAGCACCATGCAAGTATGTTAGTATTAATAATCATCATCTTTCTGAGGTTAAGGATTATATACACACTTATTCAACTGAAATATCTTACTACAGTACTAATAATAACTCAACAAAATTAAATGCCTGCTATGCACTGGGAACTATTCTAAATGTGTGTAACCTGATTTAATCTTTATCACAAGCCTATGAAAAAGTTGCTATTATTATTCCCATTCTACATACAAATGTCTGAGGCTCAGAGAGGCCAATAGAGGAACATGGTCACTATTGCGTAAGGCGTAAGATACAATTACTAGAACTGGACCAGTGGTCAGCAAACCTTCATGCTGTTTCTGATTTCAGGGACCTCCTAACCAAAGCCAAAACCAAACACCACATTCATGGCTCACTTGCCAAACTCACTGATGAGCAGCATGTTCTTTCACATGTCTCTGAACCCCACTTTGCCCACCAACCTCAATGATGCGTGTGAGGCTCAGTGAGAAAACACATTTTGTACAGGTGTAATAGGCTATCAATGGTATCTGTTAAGAAACAAATGCCTCGAATTAACAACTAGACTGGTCTTTTCCACTCTTGTTTTACCCCTTCTGTGGTCTAGTCTAGCAGGTGGTGATTTGGTTTTGATATCAAGGTAGAACTTGCTGATTCTGTTCCCATGCGTATTAGAGTCAGGAGATGCGACCAGACATGCAAGGCCATAAGACTGTTGTGGGTCCATCCAGTGATTCCGCCATGTCATACAAGGACCAAGGAATAGTCCCACTGTCAGACCACTTCCTGTTCCAGATCCTGAGGTCTCCACATTTTTAGCCCATCATCCTACTAGGCCCTCCTCTCTACAACTGGCCTGGTTGACAACTTTTAAGGCATGAAATAATGCAAACATGAAACATTATCATTATCAATAATGACCACTTGTAGTAGGTTGAACATTGTCCTTTCGGTATGTTACTTTATTTGGAAATAGGACCTGTACAGATATAATTTTTTAAAAATCTTGAGATAAAATTATCTTGTAGTTAAGGTGGGCATGAAACCCAATGACAGGGGTCCTTATCAAAGAAAGGACAGGGAGATTTGGGCACAGAGATACCCAGGAACAGAAGACACAAAGATATAGGAAAGAATGCCATGAGAAGATGGAGGCAGAGATTGGCGCGATGCAGAACAAACCAAGAAACGCTAAGAATTTCCAGGAGCTACCAGAAGCTCAAAAGAATCTTGGAAGAATTCTTCCCTAGGGCCTTGAGAAAAAAGATGGCTCCCACTTTGATTTTAGACTTCGGGCCTTGAAATCTGCAAAGAATAAACTGTCTTTTTAAGTGACCCAGTTTGTGGTAGTTTTTACAGTGGTCCTAAGGAATTAATGCACCACTTCTACTATAAAGAATTACACAAGGTATGTCAGTGACTTTAGAGTTCACCAAGAATCAGAGATTCTAAATACAGGATTCAGTTTAAAATTCTATAAATCATATTCTGCCTGGGGAAAATTATATTAATCATATTTCACATACAGAAAACACAAGCCATTGCTGGCAACATTTATTTTCACTTTTGATGGTCCAATAATGAGAAGAAAATCTATTTACAGTCAAGAGACCTTTTCCCTTGTGTAGCATACTTCTACATAATTATAATATAGTGTGTACTTAAAAAAACACATCCTACAAAAATAAACTTAAAGGAGATACTTGAAAAAAATTAATTCCAAGAATATAATAAAATACTGTCATATTTCTGCCATCAAACAACCATTTCAAGATACACTTTCATTACTTTTGGTTACTACTGCTCTATCTAGCCCAGTATTAAATCTATTACACAATAAAGTTCACTTAAAATATTCACTAATCCACAACTTTCCACAACCTAAATAACTAAGAACCATCAAAGATGATTTTTGTACACATATTTTAACTGGGTCCATTTATGCATTTTGAACTATTTTGTCCTGGATTATTATCCAAGTGAAACAAAGACAAGACCCCAAATTTTCACTTATTAGGGAAAAAAAGCCTGTAAAAATTTTATGCTTTGCAATCAAAGGTAGTGCTCCCAGCATGGTGCCTGCTACTCGTGTGCAGCTGTGAATGAAAAAAAAAAATCAAGGTGTGATTAAACAGTCTTTTTCATATTATCCTCCCTTAAAGGTTTTTTAATTGGAACACAACCATCATTAACAGAGCCTGTTCACCAGAAGTCTTTGCTCCATGTGATGAAAGGAGCCACCCAACTTCTGACTTCTTCTTGCCAAGCTGATGTCTGCCACTGACATCTCTCAACAGTGTACCCATGTCAGTTCTAATAAAAGAAATAACATAAAAATAACTGTTTATCAGCTTTTGACATCCTGTGGTTCCATAAGAAATTTAATTTTCACAGCACAAACAGGAAGCACTGGGGCAGAGCTTCTCTCCTCTGTACACACACCTCTCTCTCCCATCCCCACTCTGTCCCTCCTTTCCCATCTCCGCATGTCCCTCAGTGGTAGGACTGTGTTCTGGTAGCCTGGCCTGAAAACCCCAGAAGTGCTTTTGTGCTTCCTTCTGTGTGTTCCCTGCTTCTAATTTGTTGTCAAAATATCCCTTAACTGAAGTTGTGCCCATTTGTGTCATGGCTCCAGCTCTCAGATCTCCTGTTTCCTGTCACCTGAGTCTTCTCCATGACACACTGGGGCAAGCGGACTCCTCCACACTGGAATCCCTTCCATAGTCTCCTTCCAGGCAAATATGCCTAAAACATTACCTTCTTCATGGCACTCCCATGCTTAATATTTTGTTCTGGTTCCCAATCACCCCCTAAATGAAAGCACTAATCCCACAATGGGTTTTCAAATCCCTCTACAATGTTGCTCAATTTATGTGTCCATCTTTCTTTTTCTTGTAAACTCCAACACAGATAGTGCTCCAGACAGATCAGTATCCACAATGCTTCCTTTCTAGCTGTATCTCTTCCTTCTCCAGGCCTCGTGATTACTCTTTCAGCCTGTCCCGTGTCCCCCTTCAACTTTGGGCAGAAAATGTCCTTCCTCTTACCCACCATGAAAACTACCAACTCTTAAAGACCCTGCTCAGTCCTACTTCTTTTTTTTTTTTTTAAGATTTTATTTATTTATTTGACAGAGAGAAACAGAGCCAGAGGGGGAATACAAGCAGGGGGAGTGAGAGAGGGAGAAGCAGGCCTCCCGCCGAGCAGGGAGCCCGACGTGGGACTCAATCCCGGGTCTCTGGGATCATGACCTGAGCCGAAGGCAGTCGCTCAACCAACTGAGCCACTCAGGCGCCCCTCAGTCCTACTTCTTCAGGGAGTCTTCTCCTGCTACTCTGGATAATAATTTTACACCTTTGAAATAATTAACCCCTGTCCTTTTTCATATGTATCTTCCTGGCCTTCCATCTCTCACATTCCCTTATGCTCAACTAAACTGGCTCAGACACCCGGTCGAGACCTGTAGGCTCTTTCCTGTCATTATCTTTCCAGTTTATCTGCCTTTTCTTGGCTTAATTCTTTCCTTGTTCAACCTATACAGTATCCCATTCTCATCAATATGGGATCCACAGTCCCATCCCACCTTGACCCTCAGCCTTGCTATCTCTAATACTGATTAATAAATTGTTTATTTTTCTGTTTCTTTTCAGTAGCTACAAGTACAACTTTGATGACAACATAGGTTATCTCCTTTAAATTTTCTGTATGCATTTCTGTCTATTTAACAAATCTTAGCAAATCCTCCCCACTCTTATTCAGCTTCCTTTTCTTTTAAGCCTTTATAGGGTTTCTTAAGTGCCTAACCTATTCCCTTTTCCTTTCATTCTTAACAAATGGCCATCAGAAGGTATAATCTTGTTCTGTGTCACTATCTTCACATGCATATTTGCCTATATTTCTTCCTAGTCTTCAAGGAAGGGTACCCCTACTCTCCACATCTGCCACTCCCTTTCCTCTCCATCTTCTTTGGGTTCCACTATTCTAGTTAACCCTCTCCTTTGGCTTCTTTTGTCAATTTATAACATGCTCAAAGCATCCTTATATTTTATGTTTTTAAAAGATTTATTTATTTTAGAGAGAGAGAGCAAGCCTGAGAAGGGGGCAAGGCAGAGGGAGAGGAAGTAAGACAATCTCAAATAGATTCTGCGCTGAGTGTGGAGCCTCACGTGGAGTTCAATCTCATGACCCATTTGATCATGACCTAAACTGAAATCAAGAACCAGACACTTGGGGCGCCTGGGTGGCTCAATTGGTTAAGCCACTGCCTTTAGCTCAGGTCATGATCCTGGAATCCTGGGATTGAGTCCTGCACCAGGCTCCCAGCTCTTTGGGGAGTCTGCTTCTCCCTCTGACCTTCTCCCCTCTCATGCTCTCTCTCACTCACTCTCTCTCTCTCAAATTAAAAAAATATATATTTAAAAAAAAAGAACCAGGCATTTAATCAGCTGAGGCACCCAGGCACCCTAGCATTCCCTTATTTTAAAATGTCCCCATTGCCTTCTGGCTTTATAATAAACCTGTTGAAAGAATAGCCACATTCAGTTTTTCACTCTTGATTCCCAACCTGAGCCACTGCAATCTGACTCCTACCCCATTGTTCTACTGAAAATACCCTCCAAAAACATACATATATACACAGTGGGATGCTATTAAGCCATAAGAAAGGAAAGAAATCCTGCTATTTGCCACATCATGGATGGACCCTGAGGGCAATATGCTAAGTGAAAGAATTTCTGCTGACATCTCAAGCAGCCTACAGGAAGTCGAACTCATTGTTTTCACTTGACACTTGCTCCAACCTCTGTATTCTATATTTTTGTTCGTAGCTACACTGGAAGATTTGGAGACAGGCATTTGAGACTACTTCTTATATCACACCTCCAACTCCAATAGGTAACTAAGTCTTAACCCAGTCTACCTTTCCAATTTGCCCTCACTCCCATCCTGAAAACCTAAATTCAGGTAATTCTTGAATCTCCCCAGTCTATTGAAAAAGACATCTAATGAGTCTCTCTTTCAAAAGTGTGCCTCCCTCTTTGAATCTACTCAACATGTCAGCCCTCAAGTTTTTGTGTTGCTAGAGCTACCTTGTTACATACATGGCTGTGTCACTTTTTTATTTGAAAAAATCAACTGTGATCTGAAATATGTTTCTAAAAGCTACCCTGTCTTTTATCTTCCCAACACAAAATAAGGTCCATATGTAAAAGCTGTTTGAGAAGATTAGCGTATAATGTTTGCCCACGTGGTTTCTGAGAGATGGTTCCTATTTTCTTCTACTGTTCAAAGTACCATTTTGTTTCTACTATTGTTCAGGTGCCATTTATGAAACTATTCTTCCTCTTTCCAGATGCAATTCCCTCTACTACAAAAAGGGTCTCTCCTCATCAGTGGTTACATACTTGCCTCATTTGCCTGTTCTGGCCATTCAGTTGTATCTTATGGCCACGGTTAAAAGATGGCGTTTGGGCTTCAGTAAGCTCTCTTAAAGATATCATATTTATTCCTCCTTGAAAAGTATTTTCACTTGGCCATAAAATTAATGTCACTTTTTTTTAATTAAAGATTTTATTTATTTATTTGACAGAGAGAGAAATCACAAATAGTTAGAGAGGCAGGCAGAGAAAGAGTTTGGGGAAGAAGGCTCCCCAATGAGGAGCAGAGAGCCCAATGTGGGCCTCCATCCCAGGACCCTGAGATCATGACCGGAGCCGAAGGCAGAGGTTTAACCCTCTGAGCCACCCAGGCGCCCCAATGTCACTTTTAAAATGCTTGCTGCAATGTCTGGTGTCCTGGCTTTCCAACTGGAATAAGATGAGAAGGATTAAAGGAAGTCACCTGCCTAAAGACAATTCTGGATTTTCAGGCTTATTTTCGAAAAGTTACACTTGTTACTTTGCATTCTACATGTGCAAACAAAACCATCAAGGCAATTAAAGCTGCTTCCAGTTTACATTTGACAGCACACGAAGGTGCTTATTCCCTGTCTGTGCCAGCTTGGGCACTGTGCAAGTCTTAACACATGGCTCTCCCCTCCCACCATGACTGGGAGAACTTGAGGATTTTTTTTCAAACCTTGTTTAAGATGTGTAAAGGCTGTTCTTCCACTCCACCTTCCAACATAAAGTCCACTTCGTAGAAGACTGAAAGCCTGATTTTGTGTTGACGTTTAAACCTTTCACACAACATAAATACTGAGAGCTTTATCTGAGTTTACTTGTACTGTCTCGCTCAAGATGGATCTTAAAAATGCTTTAAGAATCTCCTCCTGATTTGTCATGTGTTAGGGTGTGTGTGAGAGCAGGAAAGAAGCAGCCAAGGATTAAGGTTGTTTATCTTAAAATTTTTAGCTTGCAGTCAATCATTTCGTTTTAATGTGCTACATCATACTGCAGTAATTGTTTTAACCCATTGTGCCAGTCCTTCCAGACTTTCTGTGAAATCAAGTTACTTTGTCTTTTTGAAACTGCTCTCAGAAAACTACGGAAATAAAGATTTGAAGTGACTATATGAATACATCAAAATCCCACTATTTAAGTAGATCCTGGGCTTGTATATTTCTCTATTGACTCACAATTTTGAGTATATTTGTCAAGCAAGGCCCTGAGCTATGTATATTTTACAGGATATAAAAACACTCAATCAATTCATTAACTAATTAACTTTTAATTAATTTTCTGCTTCACTTGTCCTCTAAGTTCATAGTTATTAACATTAGTTTCAGGGCACCAAACATGATCTACTGATAAGCGTTTTCATGAGCCATTAGTTCATGCTATAGAAGTTTTGGGATACAAAATCATATATTATAATGTCCTCATTAAAAAAAAAAAGAAAAGACACCCCTCCCCCATGCTAAAGAAAAGCTATAAATTTAGGCCAATATAAACTTGTCAGAGTTCTCCCTCTCAATTTCACACCAGGGCGTGGTGCTACACAGCTGGGGAGCCGAGCTAATAAGTGTTGAAAAATGAAAAATGCTGCTTTATGGCATCACATAAACTGGCAAAAAGATTGCTTTTACCTCCACCCCATTTTCGACAAACAAATGCCAAAATGTAGATGTTGTAAGAATGAGACTTTATGGTATTAGACCCATGGGGCAAACACAGTTGTCTTGTGGGATTTTCTTTTTATTGAATACTATATGTAATAAGAAGTGGCATAACATTTATAAAATCTAATCACTTTTTGTTCCTTTTTGAACCTCAAAGGGGTCATTTCTAGGAAAGCTGTTGGAAACACTGCATAATGATCTATTTATCCAGTAGTGAAACAGGATTATCCCTCCTACAAAGAGACTGTGCTCTCCCCAACAGTATAAATACCATAATATGAATGCACAAAATGAGCATTTTCAGGACCATCACATTCAACAAATATTTACTGAGTAACTATAATGAAGTTCAGAGAGTGAGGCTAAGTGTGCTTGTGTAATTTACATTAAATAATATAATCAAGATCGAGTTGTTTCCCTTGGGCTGGTTTGTTTCCTAGCTAATGGCCATTCACCTACTCACTTGTCACTCACTAGCCATTCATTCAGTACTCAGTCAGCAAACGTCTATCATAGATTTACCATTTCCAAGTCCTATAGGCCTACTAAATCACAAGAACGCTGCCATTACAACAGATATCCCAAATTTATCATAAGAAGAACTCCCTTTATTCAAGGGCTAGAAATCAACTTGGTAGAACTGGAACTACAAGGTAAGCAAAAAAAGAGAGGCAAGAGGGTACCTTGTCAGGAGCATTCCTTCCTTACAAAGACATATATTGAACTTCAGTGCAAAAAGGAGGACAGGGCAGCTCAACACCCTATTCTCAGGCTTCTACATGTTGTTAAGGGTCTTCTGATGATAATATTTAGAGAACTGTGGTTTTCTATTCTACCTATGCCTTCCTGATTTTCCACACGTAGAAACATATCCTTTCCCCTCTGAGCTTGCCAAAATTTAACCTACAAGTTTTTATAGTAGCTATTAGTATTTACCTTATAAATATCTATAGACCTTCTGTCTCTCTACTAAATGTAAACTTCTTAAGTGTAGGACGTCTGATGTACCTGTCATACACCAATAGCATTTAGCATAGTACATTATGGATATTCTGTATAATCAAATACTCATGGCATCAAATAATACTTATTGCAGTCCTAAGCAAAGATAAAAAGTGCTAATTGAGAAAACTAAAAAGCATGCCTCACATTTGGGAAAAGTACCATTTGAGTAGTCTAAATCATATGCTGATTAATAAATAATAGGATGAAATGAGAGACTTCTGGTTACAGCTTTTAAAATGTGTAATTATATAAAGAAGCCACTGAAAAGTATCTTCAAAATTCTCAAAAATATTTGAGTATATTTTATAAGATAAATTGAAGCCTATAGTTATATGAGTTGAGTCATTTTACCATTTTTATGTCCCATAATTTAATAAAAGGCATCACTCGAGTATTTTCCTTGCAAACAAAGGCAAATTCTGCAAATGGCAGATGGTTTTCAAGAATGAATCTATTACCCTATCATTATCACTAGTGAGTTACTACTCAGTTACAATTACATACATGAAAATGGTAAGAACAAGAAGGATTTTGATGAATTTTAACAGGTTCTAACAATTAAGAAGATGGCCATAACATGTATCTTTTTTCTCATTATCTTGCTGCTATATAATCTGAGCTACAAAAAGGAAAACATACAGTCTTTAAGAATACAGATTTGGGGCACCTGGGTGGCTCAGTTGGTTAAGCGACTGCCTTCAGCTCAGGTCATGATCTTGGAGACCCGGGATCGAGCCCCACATCAGCTTCCTGCTCGGTGGGAAGCCTGCTTCTCCCTTCTCCCCCTGCTTGTGTTCCCTCTCTAGCTGTGTTTCTCTCTGTCAAATAAATAAAATCTTAAAAAAAATACAGATTTATCAATCTATTAGTTTCAGGTTTTGTTATTAACATTTTACCTAATTTGGTTAGGTTTAGCAAAGTTTTTACTACCAATGCTCACGTTAGAGTTACTAAAGTTTTGGTATCCGGTCGAACTTTTGGGATGACTAAAAATGAGACGACAGTTCACCGTATCTCTACATCACATATCTAGGAAGGTGACACTGATTCCTGATATCACTCTAGAAGACAGGATTATTACAGTTCCATTTTGCTTTGTTTTGTTTACGATTCGGACTGTTCAAATCTGGAAAGTGGTGAATGTTGGACAAGTTTACATTAATATGAGGTGTCTGGATATGTGCGTAATCACCAATTTTGTATCACTTACAATGAGATTTTTTTCATCAGCTTGAATTCAAATGATGGTCATCATGATACAACATTACTGGGCTACGTACAAAATACCCAAAAGGCTTATGTGACTGAAAAGTGAGTCAACCACAAACAGCAGGGCCTGAGAGAAACACTCTAATAGAGGCCATAAAGCACTTCTTCAAACAACGTGGGAGGTGGGAAAGAAACTTCAGCAGAACAACTTGGAATGTAGTAATGTGGAATGTGGGGACATCTTTCGAGGAAAGGATTTAGTCAACCACAGGTCAAAAAAGACAATAATTATAAACAATGACAACCTCTGAGAACAGCAGCCATAGCCACAAATTAAAGTTCTCTCTTCAAAGGGCTTCATTTTAAGCTTCGGATCCCAAAATAATTACCATGATTAGCATAACTTTGGATGCAAAGAATGTTTTGTTCTAACTTATGATACAATCTAAAAGAAAAAAGTATTCAGTTCTTTATAGTATTTCTGTGCTGTTTTTCAGGTTTTGTTCTTTTTTTTTTTTCTTTTTTTGGAGTTCATATGAATCTTTTAAATTAAGTGCTTAGAGATGTTTCTTTGACTGATCCTACCTGTTGGAAATATCTCAGAGATCTGCGGAACAGTTAAGAAATGGTTGTTGTTAAGTTAGAGAGGCTGCGGAGAAAGGGGAACCCTCTTACACTGTTGGTGGGAATGTAAACTGGTGCAGCCGCTTTGGAAAACAGTGTGGAGATTCCTTAAAAAATTAAAGATAGAGCTACCCTATGACCCTGCAATTGCACTACTGGGCATTTACCCCAAAGGTACGGATGTAGTGAAAAGAAGGGCCATATGCACCCCAATGTTCATCGCAGCAATGGCCACAATCGCCAAACTGTGGAAAGAGCCAAGGTGCCCATCAACAGATGAATGGATAAAGAAGATGTGGTACATATATACAATGGAATACTATGCCTCTATCAGAAAGGATGAATATCCAACTTTTGTAGCAACATGGACTGGACTGGAAGAGATTATGCTGAGTGAAATAAGCC